>NHQK01000147.1:0-42084 GCA_016864655.1 Phytophthora cactorum | reverse complement strand
TTAGTTAGAGACCATGTCTGGTAGTCAAGAAGACCATTAACCAGCTCAGGGGTGAGATCACCATTGATCGAACTGATTTTAGCTACCTCGTTAGTGAAGTGGTGGAATCGTAGTCATGACTGATATCAAAGGTCTGGTGCGAACCGATACGAGCACTGAAGTTGCGGATACTCGAACCAGGGTGAAGAGTCCAAGGAGCTGAATCAAAAGGACTCTGAAACTCCTGAACTGCTGCAGAGGCAAAACTACCCGTTTGCTCGGCAAAAGGCATTAAGACTACATATTTTGCATTCTTAATAGAAGCTGATAGCTGGAGATCGAATGCAGCATTGAGTTGAGTCGATTGCTTACCAGTTCCAGCGCGCTGGTAGAACCATTGAGCATAGCAATTATTGTATCGGACCTTCTTTACAGGCTTCGAAATAATTGCCTGAGGGTTCTCAAGATGCACAAACGGTACGTATAGACGTGAAGTTGTGAATGACATATTGGTACCATCCACAGTAGGCTCGAGTGCATTGACGACAGCACCCCAAGCAATACTAAACCCGGCAGAAGCAGCAAGGACTCCAGACATGGGGTTATTGGTGGAAGAAGCAGAAACCATTACTGGACAAGTATTACCGCTCGCAAGGGTAGTACTGGTTAGAGACATACCCTTCGAAGCATCCACAGCAATTGTAGAAGTACCCTGATTGACACGGAATCGAAGTCGAATTTGCGGATTGGCCATTAAATCGAGTTCCTTAAAGATGGGATGAAGATCAGTTAGCTTAACCTTTAGCATATAGTTCCATGTACCCGTTATTGCGTTAGCAGTAGCAGCACCGGCTACAAAGGCACCACGCACCAGTTGATTTGAGATTGTGGTAGACGCTGCAGCTCCACCAAGAGAAGGCCACGAAGTGGAAAAATCAGATCCAGCGTTAGGTGGATTAGACAACAGACATCTGACAAGACCATCATTAACGATAGAGACACCGCCAGAAGGACCAGTTGTAGCAAACGATGATGAGAATGCAGTAGTATTAGTGTATCCATCACCCGTAGTTGATGATGTGGCTGAGCTGTACAAAGCCGACTGAGCAGCATCCGGATATAGGAACGACTCAGCTCCGTGCTTCTCAACATACTGAGGACTGTAGCTTGTCTGAGCGCGAATGTTGTTCCAAAATAGTTTATAGTCCGCTATACTGACAATGGTCTTGCCGTTGAGCTCAAGCGATATGCTATCGATAACATTCCAATTACCGCATTAGAGTGTAGCACAGAAACGATTTGCAGCAGCTGTCTGGGCAGTAGCACCATTTTTCATACTCACCTTGTACGGGAGCATAATGTAAGCATCACGAAGGCAAGCAAACCCCTCAGATCCGTTAAGCTGGGCTGTAGCATCGATAGTGATAACGCCATTCTGATACGATCCTTGATTAAGATCGATCACAAACGGCACGCGTTTGCTGGAAGATACTTTGATCTCTGGGTCGCTTTGGAGCGAGCTCTGGTACAAATACTGATCGGATAGTTGAGTTTCACTCATTGTTGAATCTATATGGTTTCTAATATACTTTCGTCGAAATTAAATATTATGAGCGATCTCATTAAACCAATCACCAGCGACCACGGTCTTATCGAGCTTGCAGGTCGAATTAGAGTACATCTGGATGGAATATTTGAATCGAATGAAATATCGAAACCGCTCCCAAAGAAAGGTACATACTTGGTCTTATTAAGGCCTCCTAACCTTGATGTAGGTCATTGGACAGCTGTTCATAAAGGTGAATACATGTACTTCGATAGTATGGGCGAAGCAGCTCCTACCAAGTATGGAATTGGAAAGTACAATCCCAAACAGTATCAAGGTACTTACGGAGACTATTGCGGTATATGGTGCATGCTCTGGTTGTATTGCAAACAAAACAATAAGATTGGACTATTGAGCCGATTCAAAGACTTGAATTTAACCATTCTTTAAATAATAAAGCAATCATAAATTATAATCATGACATTCAAAGAATTAGCAGTTTCAGCGACGGTTCCAGAGACAAAGCTCAAGCGAGCGTTCAAGACCGGTACTCTATCCTTAACTAAAGATGAGTTGAGTGGTTCTGGTGCTACGCTTCATCTTCATCCTGAATCGTATGCTAAAGCTCTTCGAGCTCAAAAATCTGGCAAAGGAACGCGTTTAGCTATCACACACAAGGAGATCGGCTATCCGTTTAAGCACATGCAAGGGGGGGGGGGATGCACGGGGCGAGCATTTGGTCAAAAATTCGGGGAGGAGTGAAATCCGCTTTCAAATTCGCAAAGGATTCTGGGATTTTGTCTCGTTTGTTGATGCAGCAGTTCCCGCTCTTGCAACCACACTCGGAGCTCCACAGGGTGCTATCCCAGCGAGAGCTGCTATCCGCTCTATGACTGGTATCGAAGTTTATGATAGCGACAGTGATACTAATGATCTTGGAGGACGTCTTACCATGGCTGATGGTAATAAAGGAGCTAAACGTGCTCTCGCTTACACGAAGCGTAAGGGGATTCTCACAGACGCTGTCGATGCTGGAGAAAAAATTCTCTTGAGCAAAACTACCAAACCTGAACACGGTGATTTGATCAAGACGCTTCGTGGTGAAGTCCGTCGCCGCTATGGAGTAGGCGTGGCCAATCCAAAGGGTAAGATGTTGCAAAGGGTTTCCAAGAAGCTAAGGATCACATGGCGAAGATACGCGCCATGAAGAAGTCTGGGAGAAGCTTTAGAATGTGATTCAGTAGAGAGAAACAAACTAAATGAAGAAGTTTATTTTTTGGTCTCAGCAAGAGCATGATCGAAACTGAAGTATCGCGGAATTTTACTTTCTGGTCGTTTTGGTTATAGATACTGATAGTAATCGTTGATCGAGAACCATTATGGCAATTCATCCACGCATACTGTGATGGCTTATAGTTGATCAGCTGACCAATACCGGCATCACCTCTATCAAAGACGCTTAGGATATCGCCAGAAGCAACATACCGCATTGCTCATGTCATAGAGGGGAGTAAAAAACGACGGTACTCGCCAAACACATGAATTCGCTTATGACAAGAAGAAGAAGCAAAGCCGAAGAAAAGGTCAAACTAGTGTGTATTACATGAATTTAGACAAGAGCGCTCTCGACAATGTCATCCTCGGCTACAACTGCAAATGCATCTAACTGCTGAAGCTGTGTGGCGACCACGTTGATAGATGCTTGTACTTCATCGTCTTCATCGAGCTCGTACCCAGCTGGATCGTCACCAGCGTCAGTGAGGTGACACTTGCGAAACCCAACCGCAATCGTGGTTGGAGGTAGCTCGCGCCAAGCCGATATAACCCACTTTACTATGGTCGAGCGCTGCGGCGCCTTCATCGTGAACTTGTCTGTGCTGTTAGTACCAGTGTATTGTCGCAGTTGATCTCGTAGAAATTCAACCCAGTAGCCACGCAGCCGATGTTTCAGGGGCCTAATCCATACAGCATCGGCAGGTTGGCTCAGCCACGTGAGCCCGGCCGGTACCTTCTGAAGCAAAACATTCAACGAGCGAGCGTATTCAACAACACCGTCGACCCAGTGGCCGCTAAAATCATCGAGAAGCAGCATTACCGGAGGGCTGAATGGGTCGCGGTAGCCAACGTGAAAGCGCAAAAAACTTGAAAGTCATTTCCCCAGTCCACCATGCCGCCTCATTACCGTAGATTTGAAAAGCATGCTCTTTTTGAAGTGCTTCTATTTCTTTCCACACATGCCGTCCAAATCCATGGCGAACGCGGGCATTTTCGTCTCGACGTTCAGGCACCTTGTATGGCTTTGATTTCAGCATTAAGAATGGGGTACACTTATTGCCGTCTAAGTCACCCAAAAGCATGGCGGTGACGCGTTCTTTTTCTTTTTTACAACTCTTTAACCATATTGTTTTTGATCCAGTAGGTGCCAGTGTTGTTTTAGGAAGCATCTCCAAAACAATTCCAGTCTGGTCTGCATTGTAGATCCTCGTAACACCCTCCACATAAGCCCTGTGACGAACTTCTCTAGCAAACTCTGCAGCGCGACGAGCCGCCTCCGGTGGTGTCTCCTGTCCAAAATGAGTTCGCACACGAAATGAAAGTCGGTGCCGTCGGGTAAAACCTCGTCGCCACTGCCAAGACGCCGAAAAATATTTGGATGGAACGCCGGCGCCTTGGGCGATCTCAAGCGCCTGCAACGTCAACATCATGGCTGGAATTGGCAAGCCCTCTCGGCGAAAACCGTTTACTCATTTAAGTATATGCTGCTCAACTTCAACGGACAGTGTCAACCCAAGCCAGGAGCCCTTGCACGTGCTTGAGAGGCAAGCCGCTCACTCTGCGCGCGGTGTTCGATCGCCGGGCGCAGACCTAGTCACTTGTAGACCAGTTTAGCTTTGTTCGATTTCTAGGTCTCGCTGATGCTGTCGAAAAAGCGGTCGAGCGTGGCACGCATGCTCTTGGTCGAGTCAAAGTGACGGAGAACTTGTAATTTGAACGCCACTGTGTATGCTTGACGTCGAAATTGACGCTGTCGACGGCCACAGCCGCGAAGAGGCGGTCTTCCTTGCCGCATCGGCACGATGCAAATTGCTTAGTGAGGGGCAGTAGGAAGCGCCAAGTAGGGTAAAAGCAAGCGGAAGGGATGGTTGGTGTGGCTGAATTGCGGTGAGCAATGCCAGTGGTAACCAACCGATGGTTGGCAGTAGCAATTGAATGGCTGTGTGAAGTTTAGAGATCACAAGGTTCCTAAACAAACCTAAATTAGGCCTGTAGCATTGAGCGTCCTAATTTATTCGTCTGCACGCACTTTGGCCTTTCCAGCACATACCGCTTATGACTTGACACCCCCTTTGACAAGAGCAGTGCGGTACCCGTTTTTGATAAGGTCGCAGCGAACAATGTATGAACTGGTTGGGTGGATCTGTGGGATGATATTGAATAGTTGAGCGCTTGCAACTGTCGCTGAGGTAGATGAATATGTACCTGTAGTCATTCATTTTCAGGTTAGGTATATTGCGTTCATTTAGTGTCTCTAACGATCATCAATATCCAAGACTACCACCCTTTCCGTTGCTAGCCTGAGGTTATATCAGTCTCTACTCACGGACGACCAATCCTATTTGGGGTCACGATCAGGTCGGGAAGTTCTGCTTGCCATTCGCTAATGCCCCTGGCAGTATGATCCAGTGCAGGGTCCCATACTCCTGTTGGTAACACCCCGCGCTCATCGACGCACACTTGTCTGCTCGCGTGTGTATCCATGGCGAAGTTGGCTAGTGCATCAGCCGTTTTATTGAAGGCTCTGAAATGATGCGTCCAGGATTGGACGCCGCAGATGTCGGCTAAGCTCCGGCAATGCCAATAAAGTCGTTGTAAGTGCTTTGCGCGCGGAGGTATTCTGCCTACCATCTGGGTGATGACCATTTTGCTGTCACCAATAACGTGAAACCGGCGGAGATTGTCGGACTTGGCGTGTTTGAGACCATTTAGAAGCCCACAGTATTCGGCTTTGTTGTTGGTAGTGGATACTGCTCCATACGCCATACTGGCAAGCCAAACTGATGTTGCAGCTGTGTCGCCCGCTACGATTTTGAGGATTACCGTTCCGCTGCCTCCAGGACCCGGGTTGCCTCGTGATCCGCCGTCGAACAGTAGGACATAAATTATCCCTTTCGGGATGCTCGAGAACACAAAATCAGTGTGGAGAGCAGAGAGAGAATTGACCACACTGGTCGCAGCACGACGCCCAGGCTCCGCTCCGTCCATGAGGAAGGATGCCTCGACCGTGCGGTAATTCTGGCTAAATATGTACCTGTAGTCAGACCAAGTACCGAACCAATTAAAAATGCAGCGTTATTGATGATTAAACGCGGGACGCGAGTTGTAGTAGGCAGACCAGTACCACCAGCTGAGTATAAACCAGTAGCAGGTCTCGTGTATCCAGCTGGAAGACTCGAAGGAGTCGGAGAGAAATCGACCTGTGCTGCGTAATAGACGCTGTTCTCAGTTAATTTGATATAAAATACGTTGTTTCCAGATCCGTCAATTAGATAAGCTCCTGCATTAACGAGAGCTGTCTGGATACATCTGTTGATATCATCGTAGCTGTAATATCCATCTGGTAGTGTAATACTGATCGTAGAAGTGGTTGCAGCCGTCGGAACCTCGACTTGAAAGGTTGTGTTCTGGAATTGAATAGAATCAATGTTATACTCGCTGTTGAATAGACTGATTGATTGAATCGCACAAACAACATTGCGAAAATCAGCTGCCGATCCCGGAAACTGATATTTCCACGACGAGTTGTATCCGTCTGCTACGAGATTGGTGCTATCGATCTGCAAGAAGCTCGCGATGATGAAGTCATTATCGTCAAAATTTAGATGATATTTATTCATATTACGGCAAGACCGAAGGATCGCAGATTCTCGGACTTGTCAGTCCGAGCGTCAGCTCATTCTTCAGTCTTGACTGGTTTATCAAAGTTGTACCTGATTTGACCCTTTACAGAATCGATGAGAAGCATCTGACCTTTTCGTTCAGCAGCCTTGTTATAATAACCTAGACGATTGACCGATCATCTACGCCCTTGATATTAAAATCTTTGACAACCATCTGTAGATCTCGCTTTGAATTGACTTTTAAAATTGCTATGTATTCAGAACTTAAGCGAATCATCTTGTCAGTTGCAAAGTAGCTGTGGCTTAGAAATATGGTGCTCAACTTGAAATGACGTCCACGAGTAAAGTAATGGGAAAAGATATCCTTCTGGAGTAGCTTGTCGTTGCTGTAGTCGTCTATGACAACAAGCTCAGGTTTATTGGAGCTCATGGGTGTATGACGTACTTGATCAACTTTCGGAGGTGTATCTGGGTCAGCAAAAGTAATGAAATCTTCAAGCTTCTCGCGGAGGTGCTCATACAATTCTTGATGTGGATTACGAGCAATAATCGTTGAATAGGCAAATACGTGCCACATCGGACGAGGGCGTCGGGCAACCAACCCGATGATGGAGTTCCGAGATCTCCCGGCCCAATTGGTGCAGGCGGTCCTCAAGCTTCGCGAGGACCCCGCGATTACCGGCCTGGGCGGCAGCATCACCGCCAGTCCCGAGACCCAGAGTGATCTCGAGGACAAGAACGCGTTGACGGAGACGATCAACCTCCGCGTTCTGCGGCTAAGTCACAGTCGCAAGCGGTACACTCAACCGAGAGGAGCGCCCCGCAGGAGGTGCCTCGTACTCGAAGTCGAACAAGGGTTCCTCCACCTCTCCTCGACCGTAATGGAGAGACCCACTACCACGTGGAGCGGGTCGTCCGCGAGCGGCGCCTTGATAGAAAGCGCCAGCTCCTGGTAAGGTGGCGGGGATACCCCGACTCACAGAACTCGTGGCAGCCGATTGAGCGGCTCCAGGCTGACTGCCCGAAGGCTGTCGCGATCTGGGAACAGAAGCGGCGGCAGCTTCGTGAGTAGTCCGGGCCTTCTTGCCCGAACGGGGTATGGGCGCTGGTGCATACAGCTCATACCCGCGCTCACTTTGAGCGCTAGAAGCCGCGCGCTTCTGAAAGTCCTTCGGTAGCAGTCGCTTGCTAACCAAATGGACGAATTCAATCCGAAGATCGCGCTGGTCCAGGATAGAGGACAGCAAGCGACCTTATTGAAGCTCTCGGAGTTCCTCCTGTGAGTAGCTATGAGAAGCTACCCACTTCCAGAACAGCAAGTCGGCGGCGCCCCACGACTGGCAGTTATCGGGGCAGACCCAGGGGTAACCCCAAACGGGATGGAGGCCACCCCGATTCTCGGGCTTCTTGCGCCGAGTCGTGAATTCCTTGAAAGGAATTCGGTGCGGTGCTAGAAGCACGCACCTGGCAGCCTCAATGTTCTCCGTGAACAACGGGTCCCGCTGCACCAAGGTGCGCTCGTACGCACCCTTGAAGGTGTGCCCTCCAATGAGCCCACGAGGAGCAACGAGCTGCTCCAAGTAGAGCTCAGCACCGGAGCTAGGCTCTGGAGGCCAATACCCTCGCGGGTGTGGCGCTCCTCCTTCGCGAGCAGGCGAGCCGTCGTGACCTGGCGAGCGGGACCCCGTCGTAGGACGCCCCCGCACTTGCTGGGTAGCTTGGAAGTCCTCCTGCTGCCGGTCGAAGTCGTTCGAGATCTCCTGGGGCTCGTTGATAGGACCCTCCTCCTCTTTCTCCTCAGAGTCTGAGCCGAATAGGTTCTTGTAGGTGTCACCACCGGTCTCCAACACCTCACGGCGTGGTGACCTAGAAGCATTCCGCTTCTTGGCGTGCTTGCTCTGTTCGGCAGCCGCCTAGGTAGCCTGAGCTCGCTAACGACCCTCAGAGAACGAAAGGTTCCTGAGGACACGACGAGGTTTCTCGTCCTCGTAAGCCCGGGTATTGGATGAGTCCATGGCCTCGTCGGCCGGACTCATCGGGCTGTGGCCACCATGGTCACTTTCCTCCGAGTGAGTGCACGGACTCGCGTCCACCCTCACTAGGCAGCGGAGTACGCTCGCCGGCAGCCTCCTCGGAGTGGCTGCCATCGTGTTCGGCCCTGGCTTCAGCCACGTTGCCAGGACTGTGCTCCAGAATGGCGAAGCGCGGGTTCGGGCCATCGTCCTTCGGCAACGAAGGTGATCGACTGCGGCGTGAGCTCGCGCCCGTATCCGCTGGCGCGTCACCAGACGAGGTGACGGCCTTGGAGGCTACCTCAGTAGCATCCTGTAGTGCAGAGGCTTTGCCGCGAGGCTTAGAGCTCTTGGTCTGCTGCTTCGTAGCAGCAGACTTGGCGTGCGCTTTCGCGCCGCATGATGCTCCGACATGGGGCATGCTGAGGTCGACGTGGAGACCGTGAAGAAGAGCGCGCGTGCTGCTCGGGTTCAAACGGAAATGAGCCGCCGCGGTGTGGCACCGCAGCTAGTCGATGGCTTTCGACTTGGCGAGTGAAAAGTGTGAGACTTTCTTCGCTCGCCCGGATTGGTCGGTAAACCGAACCTAAGTGGGGGAGGATGTAACGGGATTATATGGAAGAGTGCCTGTCACTCTTCAGGGACTCTGTGGTGTGGACACACCATGGCTACATGCCCTCAAAGTCAACCAATAGGATAACATCTAGGATACTCTATAGGTGACTTGCATTTAGTATGTAGATTGATTTAGAAATACCTATAAATACACTCAGTCTTAAATCTACCTAGTCTTGGTCAGTTGTCCCTTTAGGCCAGGGACTAGTGAACTGCCGTTCACTGAGAGTTTGTATACTCTCGGAAGCTCTCACTTCCTCTGTGCAAGGTGCTATGTCACCCGTCACATTCAGCGACAGTAGATGCACCTACCTAATTAATTAAAATTTCTCAAAAAAATTAAGTGGGCTATGTATATAATACACCCAGCTGATATTAATAACATGTCTTACAGTCCTGCAACCGATGTGGACCACACCATTGTTTCCCACTTCTCCCTCCTTTCTCTCTAAGAAAGAAGAGATGGCGCGAAAAGTGTGGTTCCAGCTAGTGGATGCAGCAACTCGCGGCGCGTACGCGGATACCCAGACAGCATCAGTGTCATCTGACGGTGTCAGTGATATTGATGATCTCCGCGAGGTGATTCGAGAAAAGTATCGTCATGAAAAACCGGATATCCTGGCGGGTTTGTAGCGGATCCAACCTGCGAGTCTACTCCAACAGAACTGCTTATGAAGCGAGAAAACCCAAGGTTTACCGCGATCGTCATTGAATGAACTTGACGCGCAAGCGACGCTCATCGTGGAAGTGCCGACGCAGCATCTTGTTCCTCGCACTGTGGCATCAGTGGCCGAGTTAATTGCAATTCCAAGGACCACTGCACTGAATGAGCCGGAAACATACGCTGAGGAGTGTTTGTCGTTGACAGAATGGGACGTTGGCGTTGTGCACAAGATTCCTCTGATCTGGGAATTCATGAGCAGCTTGGGCGGATGTACAACCAGTGGGGAAATGTTTTGGCGAATGGAAGACAAGCAAGTCGTGTCATTGATGGTGGATGGATGGTTTCGAGAATCTACTCGCGACCGCATTAATGTGCACGCAAACAAGAAGAGTATTCTGATGGGCTCGCCAGGCATAGGCAAGTCGACGCTGTTGTGCGTGATGGCCTTCCATCTCGTTTTCAAGCACAAGAAGAATGTGCTGGTATACCGACGATTGACTGGACGCAAGCAAAGCAATTGTCTCTTTTATCTGGGTTACGAAGATGGCAAGGTCGTGCAGTTTGCAGTGCAAAGATGCAAAGCCCCGAATGCGATCAGCATATATGAACATCTCATCCGCCAACAGGGCATATCGAACGTATGGCTGTTGTTGGATGGATTTCGGTACGAAGATATTCCACAGGGTTTAACGACGTTCGACCTGTTGGCAACATCGCAGCAAGTGGATCTGAAGTCTCAAGAACTGGATGATGCGTACTGCTGCTTGTTTTCGTGTTGGAGAAAGCAGGACCTTTTTAAGCTGGGAGAACAAGTCTACCAATTTAAAGTGGAAGAGATGGAGGAGCGATTTTACTATTCTGGTGGAAGCGTTCGGGAGTTTGGACGAGCCACAGCGGAGGAAATACGCATCGCCATCTATAATGCAGTAACACAAGTCGAGGACGTAGGGCTCCTTCTTTCGACCAGGGCAAATGTTCATTCGGGCCGAAATCACGTCGATCGACTGCGTCACACATTTGTCAAGGATATTACGCATGCAAACGGGTTTCTTTCTCGTGAGCACTGGGAACAGGTTATCGACTCGGAATATGCTGTTCTAGCTCTCTCTGTAAGACTTCGGTCGGATGCGCTGTTTCGGATTTATTCGTGGGCGAAAAGTGCTGGATACGGATCACTCGCTGGAAATGTTTTTGAGATCTATCTTCATCGCCTGGCTGCCGACAACACGTTGAAACTCTACATGTCAGAATATGATCCGCCAGAAAGAAGGAAACCAAACGAACCGCGGCATTTCGAAGTGAAGCAAGTGGGCTTGAGGAATGGCGGTGCAATTTGCTGCGGAACGGCAAGCGATTATGAGAACCATTTGGTGGATTGGAGAGATGATGAAAAGCTCACGTACTGGTTTCCTGCGTGTCATGATTTTCCGAATATTGATAGCATTGTGAAGCTTGAGTCTGCCTCCGGCAAGAAGAGCAATGTCGCTTATCTTCAGATTACCGTCGCAGCAGATCATGAAATTGATGGCAAGCAGTTGCAAAAGATGAGCGCGATTTTTTTTCCAGACACTGTGAAGGAAGCTGGAGATACCGATCCACCAATCTATATTGCTGTTTGTCCGGATTCTAAATCGTGCGAAGCGTTTGTCCTGAAGCCACGACCCGAAGTTTTAGCAGCGAGAAAGACATGCCGAGTATTTGTGGGCTACTACGCCGAAGCTGCATTTGCCACCGCAGCCGATGGCCCGATGAACAATGTGTATGTCAAAGAATTGCCGCCCCCTCCACCGTACAACTTTCGAAAGCGATTGCGTACGGAGTAGGAAGAAGTGTCATCGTCATTTTGTAGTCTGAATCCTCCTATCCAAAAAGCGACTGCATAATTTGACCTTTTCACGTACAATATACTTGATATAAACTGAGATAGCGCTCGGAAAAAATAACTGTAACCCCGTTATTATTGTATTGTCCCATTAACATGATTTATTATCGGTCGCCCAATTAAATTTGATATTGTCCCAATAATACAGCACAATACTTCTGAACGGTCGTTTTAGAGATTTGCCGCAAGTTTTATGCCCTCCAATTTTTATTTTTTATCCTAACAAATATAAAGTTAGTAATATACAAAGATGACGTACTCTCCCGAGCAATACTCAACTAACAAAGAGCGTATCAAGGCGGCGCAGAAGCGCTACTATCAGCGCACACGTGAAGCTCGCTTAGGCTATCAGAAGGGGTATGACGACAAGAATAGAGATCAGATTCGGACTCGCAAGCGAAACACTAAAAGCGAACCTAATCCAAGTGAAAGCGAACCTAAGAGTGAAAACGAACTTAACTAATTAATTAGTTTTTTTCTGTCATAAAAAGTCAAGCTATGTATAGGCGATGCATGAGCGCACCTACACCATCTGAATTAGTTAATTAATATTCAAAAACTTTCTATGGGACCATGATATAAAGTCAATCCTGATACGACATCCAATAATTAATAAAGTCATTCCCGCGAGAATAATATAGCCACAAATATATAGCAAATATGCTGCCTTACGAACGTGAAGGACTAAAGAGATTAAATATTAACGTAATCCGTTGGGGTAGCGATTATCGCGTCAACGTTCGAGGTAAAACTGGGAAGCTGGTCTTTGTGAGCAGCATTACTCGCCCGAGCAATCAAAAGTTGGTTGCAAAGCAGTACAAGATTTCTATCAAAGACTTGGTGAAGAACATATCCAAGGACTATAAGACTGACCCAAAGTATCGTTTCTATAGCGGTCAGCATATGGAGTATCATCTATACGAAGGTATCCAGCCATCGGAGTTCTACGATAAGCTTGAGCATGTTCTCTCTACGCAAAGCAATGCGTTCAAGGTGAATGTTGCTCTCGGCTACGACCTGATTAGTCTCAGGGATGAGAATGAAACCAGGTACTTTCACCCGAATCTGGGTAATACCTACGTATTTAATACTCCTGTTGCGGTCAATAGTAAGGCTGATATTCGAAAGAAAATTATTTCGGAAATCAGGTCTATGAAGCTGGCTAACAAGCTTAACTATCCCAGCTCTGGATACAAGGTTAAGGCAATGACTGGCTTTAAGATTTTCATCTACCATCGCAACCATGCTCTTGGTGATAGCAAAGCTGTCATTCCTAAGGTCATTCGCGAAAACAAGCATGTCATCAACTTTCCCAAGACGAACAACAAATGCGTCTTCCATTGTATTGCATGGCATTTGCTGCAAGACCCTAAGAAGGACCCTCGGAGAATCCAGGCTCACGTGAAGGAGGCATTCAAGCGCTACTGCTATCAACTACACACTGAGTCTGTTCAAAAGCTTTAAGCCTATTGACATTCTTCAATTCGATGAGGTTGAGGACTGCTTCCAGCTTGCTATTAATATTTATACGATGGATGTTTCCTCTGGGAACTTTGAATGCATTCGTCGCTCGGACAAGGAGTTTGAATGCATGGCTATTTTATCTCATGAGAACCACGCTCTATACATTAAGTGCATCGATATGCTTCAAATCAAGCATCAATGTCCTAAGTGTGAAATGGTCTTCATTAGTGCTGACATGCTTAGCAACCATAAGAAGAACCACTGTAAGCTTGTCTATGACTCTTGATCACTTGAACACGTTGCTGAAAAAGCAAAAAAAATCTGTGTGGTCTATGCTGGTGTCAGCTGACCGTCGATACTGCATCAGCCGATCGCATCAATAACAAATTGGGGCACATTCACGGTAATGTCTTCATCACGTGCGTTCAATGCAACGTCGCACGCAAGGACATGTCGCTCAGTGGATTTCGCTTCAAGAAATTACTTGAGTTCAACTCGGACAAACTTGTCTATTCGATTGACAGGGAGGAGAAGGACATTTACGGCAAGATGAAGCAAAACATTGCTGGTGGACCATCTATCATTTTCAACCGCTACGCCAAACGCAACCAGACTAAGATTCGTGGTGGTAAGCTCGTGAAAAAATCATCGGCTACGACGCCAATGCTCTATACCTCTGGGCTCTTGGTACTAACATGCCTTGTGGACGCCTTACCACTATTGAAGCTTATCCAAATATTGTTGAGGACATCCAGAACGACAAAATCTTTGGCTTTCTTGAGTGTCATATTCGAACTCCAGATCACCTGAAAGACTATTTTAGTGAAATGACTCCCATTTTCAAAAATACACTGATTGACTGTACTAACGAGAAGGTCATTGGTGATCATATGTTTGAGTACAACGAGGCACGAGAAAAGAACAAAGCCAAGCCTGCTCGCAAGCTGATTGGAAGCTACTTTGGTGAAAAGATTATGATCTACACTCCGCTACTCAAGTGGTATCTGTCTCATGGAATGGAAATCACTAAAACTTACAGTTTCATTAAGGCCAGCGCTCACAAGGCTTTTGCTCCATTCATGGAGGCCGTATCGAGCGCACGTCGTGTCGGTGATGAGGATAAGAGTAAGGCTATGATTGCGGAGACGATGAAATTGGTTGGCAACTCGGCGTTTGGGAGATCGGATATGGACATGAGTAGGCACACGCAGGTCAAATACGAGTCGAATGAGGACAAGATCAAGTCGCGTATTGAGCACTTCACGTTTCATGGATTTGATGAGCTGAACGATTCCTGTGAGATAACTATGAAGAAGCGCCGTCTCAATAACAAGAACCCAATCCACTTGTCCATTGCCATCTATCAGCTTGCGAAGCTACGCATGCTCGAGTTCTACTACGATTGTACTGACTTCTACTTCGATCGATCCGATTTCCAGTATCAAGAAATGGACACGGACTCTGCCTACATCGCTTTCAGCTGTAATAATCCATTTCAGGAGTGCGTCAAACCTGAGCTACGTGATCACTTCAAACAGCACAAGTACGATTGGTTCCCACGAGACTATAACACGGAAGTAGCTAAGTTTGACCGTCGAACCCCTGGTCTATTCAAGGATGAATGGTCTGGTGATGCTATGGTCTCACTCTCGAGTAAGAACTATATTTGCTATCTTCCAGACGAGTCATACAAGGTGAAGGTTTCAGCTAAGGGCGTGCAACAAAGTCGTGGTCGCAATGATGTACTCAACCCTTTGGGATTTGAATCTGTTGTTCGCGACCGCATCACCCTTCGTGGTACTAACAAGGGATTTAGATTGTCAAAAGAAACTAAATCAATCACCACATACACTCAGACCAAAACTGTCTTATTATATTTCTACGACAAGCGACAAGTGCTTGAGGATGGAATTCGTACCATCCCACTTGATATATAGAAGTTCTCCGACCTATCACATGTTTTTTCTTTGAATATTATATATGAATTATGGATGATCTCCTCAGCAAACTATACTACAACCCTAAAACTGGTTATGTTGGGGCTCAAGCGCTTTATCAGAAGGCTCGAGAGATAGATTCTAAAATAACGTTAAAGACTGTGAAGGAGTGGTATGCTACTCATTCAGATATCCAGCAGTTTCAAGAGCAAAAGAAGCGATACGATGGGTTCAAAATCGCCTCTCATAACCCCAACTCTTGGCGGATAGATCTTGCTTTCTGGGGTAAACAACCGATTCTGACTGGTATCAATATCAACTCCCGCATCGTTTACGCAAAGCTTTTGGTGAACAAGACTGCGCCTATAGTTTTAACAGCCCTCAAAGCGTTTGTTCGACTCCGCAAAGTCAATATTTTAACGAGCGATAATGGTAGTGAGTTCATGAATGCTCAAGCTCAAGAATTTTTAAAACCAAAGAGATAGAGCATTATAATAACGAGCCCGGTGATCATGGGACTATGGGCAAAATTAAAAAAAAATCAACCGAACTATAAAGCAGAGACTAACCAAGATTTGGCTGACCGGGGTTTCACCCGCTCCATCTCCTGAGCGGATTACACAAAAGCTAATCAGCGACGTTATTGCCAACTACAACAGCACTGTTCATCGATCGATTGGAATGACGCCAAATGAAGCTAAAGGCCAAGTAATGGAGCCAGATCTGACTCATAACCAAGGTGAAGCTGATAAGATTGAGAACGAGTTCAGCGTTGGGGTCAATGTGCTCTATCGACTAAAGAAGGGAACGTTTGACAAGGAGGCTGCACGTTGGAGCAAGGCTATATATTCAGTGGTAGGGATTGATGGTTATCGAGTCTAAATCCGCTCGAAAAATGGGCATACGCTTTACAAGGCTCCAAATGACCTCAAAAAGATTCAATCAGAGACAACTGATGCTACAATCAATGAGGAGATATCCTTGAAGCTGAGAAGATCTTAGATCACAAAAAGATGCAAACTGGTAAGTTCAAATACTTAGTTCGATGGCTTGGGAATGAACCTGATTCCTGGGAGCCGCAAGATAATCTCAGATTAGTCAACAAGAGTAGGAGGTCGACTCTGAAAACGAGTATTCGTTGACTTAAACAAAAGAGATATAATTAGCTTAATAATAAATTTGATAGAGACATCCTTTGTAGCTTTGACTCAAGTATATTACTTCCACTATTTTATTGAGATTTTTTTTGAAAATATCTGACTTGATATATAGACACCAACCCATACGAATGTGCTAGAACTGCTTACAAAAAGACCGTGAGCTTGGTAAGCTACGGCGAAAGTTGTGGATCATTCAGGAAGTAAGCATAATCAAGAACCAGTAAATGAATCTCGATGCAATATCAATTTTTCGTAAAACGGTAGTAAATCGTAAGTATCAGCGTGAATTAGAAGCAATCTTTTGGCGTTCCATCAAAGATCGATATTTCAATCAACTAAATGAAATAAATCATATCTGTCATTCACATGCAATATTTCGCCATGATTCAGTTATGTCGAGCTACTGGTAATTTCACATATGTTTTACGATACCCATGATATAGGCACAATGTTTCCTTCGTTCTCATCCTTCGCTCAGAGAGAGCAAAAGCGGCAGGAGCTCCTCGAACGATCTCAACGACGTGTTCCACAAGCTAAAGCCAAGCGAGTTATGAATGAAGGTGCATCATGGGCATGAGACGTAGATAGCACTATAAGCACACTGAATTAAAAAAACCTCTACATCAGCTCAGACAAATTCCCCTGAGCCATTAAAAAAACCCAGTGAGTGATAAATTCTATCAGACAAACCCTGAGGTCTCAAAAGTAAATATGGTTGATAGTGAAGTACAGTCTCGTCCCGATACTGCTGATAGTGGAGTACAGGCTGGTCCCAACACAAATGATAGAGGATTACAGGCAAGCTCCAATACAAGTGATATAGGCGACCCGGAGCATCGCTCCGGGAGGAATACACAGGTCGACAACCGCTGTAAACTTATTTTTATAAAAAAACAAATTTGGAGATAATACGTTTTTATGCTTTTTAGGAAGGGTATTTTTAGGCGTTAAAATATATGTTTTCTTAAAAATTGCAAGTTATAGCAGTCTTACTCGAGCGTGAGACCATAGCATCACCATACCATTCATCCTTGAATAGACCAGGGGTTCGACGGTCAAACTTAGCTACTTCCGTGTTATAGTCTCGTGGGAACCAATCGTACTTGTGCTGTTTGAAGTGATCACGTTGCTCAGGTTTGACGCACTCCTGAAATGGATTATTACAGCTGAAAGCGATGTAGGCAGAGTCCGTGTCCATTTCTTGATACTGGAAATCGGATCGATCGAAGTAGAAGTCAGTACAATCGTAGTAGAACTCGAGCATGCGTAGCTTCGCAAGCTGATAGATGGCAATGGACAAGTGGATTGGGTTCTTGTTATTGAGACGGCGCTTCTTCATAGTTATCTCACAGGAATCGTTCAGCTCATCAAATCCATGAAACGTGAAGTGCTCAATACGCGACTTGATCTTGTCCTCATTCGACTCGTATTTGACCTGCGTGTGCCTACTCATGTCCATATCCGATCTCCCAAACGCCGAGTTGCCAACCAATTTCATCGTCTCCGCAATCATAGCCTTACTCTTATCCTCATCACCGACACGACGTGCGCTCGATACGGCCTCCATGAATGGAGCAAAAGCCTTGTGAGCGCTGGCCTTAATGAAACTGTAAGTTTTAGTGATTTCCATTCCATGAGACAGATACCACTTGAGTAGTGGAGTGTAGATCATAATCTATTCACCAAAGTAGCTTCCAATCAGCTTGCGAGCAGGCTTGGCTTTGTTCTTTTCTCGTGCCTCGTTGTACTCAAACATATGATCACCAATGACCTTCTCGTTAGTACAGTCAATCAGTGTATTTTTGAAAATGGGAGTCATTTCACTAAAATAGTCTTTCAGGTGATCTGGAGTTCGAATATGACACTCAAGAAAGCCAAAGATTTTGTCGTTCTGGATGTCCTCAACAATATTTGGATAAGCTTCAATAGTGGTAAGGCGTCCACAAGGCATGTTAGTACCAAGAGCCCAGAGGTATAGAGCATTGGCGTCGTAGCCGATGATTTTTTCACGAGCTTACCACCACGAATCTTAGTCTGGTTGCGTTTGGCGTAGCGGTTGAAAATGATAGATGGTCCACCAGCAATGTTTTGCTTCATCTTGCCGTAAATGTCCTTCTCCTCCCTGTCAATCGAATAGACAAGTTTGTCCGAGTTGAACTCAAGTAATTTCTTGAAGCGAAATCCACTGAGCGACATGTCCTTGCGTGCGACGTTGCATTGAACGCACGTGATGAAGACATTACCGTCAATGTGCCCCAATTTGTTATTGATGCGATCGGCTGATGCAGTATCGACGGTCAGCTGACACCAGCATAGACCACACAGATTTTTTTTGCTTTTTCAGCAACGTGTTCAAGTGATCAAGAGTCATAGACAAGCTTACAGTGGTTCTTCTTATGGTTGCTAAGCATGTCAGCACTAATGAAGACCATTTCACACTTAGGACATTGATGCTTGATTTGAAGCATATCGATGCACTTAATGTATAGAGCGTGGTTCTCATGAGATAAAATAGCCATGCATTCAAACTCCTTGTCCGAGCGACGAATGCATTCAAAGTTCCCAGAGGAAACATCCATCGTATAAATATTAATAGCAAGCTGGAAGCAGTCCTCAACCTCATCGAATTGAAGAATGTCAATAGGCTTAAAGCTTTTGAACAGACTCAGTGTGTAGTTGATAGCAGTAGCGCTTGAATGCCTCCTTCACGTGAGCCTGGATTCTCCGAGGGTCCTTCTTAGGGTCTTGCAGCAAATGCCATGCAATACAATGGAAGACGCATTTGTTGTTCGTCTTGGGAAAGTTGATGACATGCTTGTTTTCGCGAATGACCTTAGGAATGACAGCTTTGCTATCACCAAGAGCATGGTTGCGATGGTAGATGAAAATCTTAAAGCCAGTCATTGCCTTAACCTTGTATCCAGAGCTGGGATAGTTAAGCTTGTTAGCCAGCTTCATAGACCTGATTTCCGAAATAATTTTCTTTCGAATATCAGCCTTACTATTGACCGCAACAGGAGTATTAAATACGTAGGTATTACCCAGATTCGGGTGAAAGTACCTGGTTTCATTCTCATCCCTGAGACTAATCAGGTCGTAGCCGAGAGCAACATTCACCTTGAACGCATTGCTTTGCGTAGAGAGAACATGCTCAAGCTTATCGTAGAACTCCGATGGCTGGATACCTTCGTATAGATGATACTCCATATGCTGACCGCTATAGAAACGATACTTTGGGTCAGTCTTATAGTCCTTGGATATGTTCTTCACCAAGTCTTTGATAGAAATCTTGTACTGCTTTGCAACCAACTTTTGATTGCTCGGGCGAGTAATGCTGCTCACAAAGACCAGCTTCCCAGTTTTACCTCGAACCTTGACGCGATAATCGCTACCCCAACGGATTACGTTAATATTTAATCTCTTTAGTCCTTCACGTTCGTAAGGCAGCATATTTGCTATATATTTGTGGCTATATTATTCTCGCGGGAATGACTTTATTAATTATTGGATGTCGTATCAGGATTGACTTTATATCATGGTCCCATAGAAAGTTTTTGAATATTAATTAACTAATTCAGATGGTGTAGGTGCGCTCATGCATCGCTTATACATAGCTTGACTTTTTATGACAGAAAAAAACTAATTAATTAGTTAAGTTCGTTTTCACTCTTAGGTTCGCTTTTAGTGTTTCGCTTGCGAGTCCGAATCTGATCTCTATTCTTGTCGTCATACCCCTTCTGATAGCCTAAGCGAGCTTCACGTGTGCGCTGATAGTAGCGCTTCTGCGCCGCCTTGATACGCTCTTTGTTAGTTGAGTATTGCTCGGGAGAGTACGTCATCTTTGTATATTACTAACTTTATATTTGTTAGGATAAAAAATAAAAATTGGAGGGCATAAAACTTGCGGCAAATCTCTAAAACGACCGTTCAGAAGTATTGTGCTGTATTATTGGGACAATATCAAATTTAATTGGGCGACCGATAATAAATCATGTTAATGGGACAATACAATAATAACGGGGTTACAGTTATTTTTTCCGAGCGCTATCTCAGTTTATATCAAGTATATTGTACGTGAAAAGGTCAAATTATGCAGTCGCTTTTTGGATAGGAGGATTCAGACTACAAAATGACGATGACACTTCTTCCTACTCCGTACGCAATCGCTTTCGAAAGTTGTACGGTGGAGGGGGCGGCAATTCTTTGACATACACGTTGTTCATCGGGCCATCGGCTGCGGTGGCAAATGCAGCTTCGGCGTAGTAGCCCACAAATACTCGGCATGTCTTTCTCGCTGCTAAAACTTCGGGTCGTGGCTTCAGGACAAACGCTTCGCACGATTTAGAATCCGGACAAACAGCAATATAGATTGGTGGATCGGTATCTCCAGCTTCCTTCACAGTGTCTGGAAAAAAAATCGCGCTCATCTTTTGCAACTGCTTGCCATCAATTTCATGATCTGCTGCGACGGTAATCTGAAGATAAGCGACATTGCTCTTCTTGCCGGAGGCAGACTCAAGCTTCACAATGCTATCAATATTCGGAAAATCATGACACGCAGGAAACCAGTACGTGAGCTTTTCATCATCTCTCCAATCCACCAAATGGTTCTCATAATCGCTTGCCGTTCCGCAGCAAATTGCACCGCCATTCCTCAAGCCCACTTGCTTCACTTCGAAATGCCGCGGTTCGTTTGGTTTCCTTCTTTCTGGCGGATCATATTCTGACATGTAGAGTTTCAACGTGTTGTCGGCAGCCAGGCGATGAAGATAGATCTCGAAAACATTTCCAGCGAGTGATCCGTATCCAGCACTTTTCGCCCACGAATAAATCCGAAACAGCGCATCCGACCGAAGTCTTACAGAGAGAGCTAGAACAGCATATTCCGAGTCGATAACCTGTTCCCAGTGCTCACGAGAAAGAAACCCGTTTGCATGCGTAATATCCTTGACAAATGTGTGACGCAGTCGATCGACGTGATTTCGGCCCGAATGAACATTTGCCCTGGTCGAAAGAAGGAGCCCTACGTCCTCGACTTGTGTTACTGCATTATAGATGGCGATGCGTATTTCCTCCGCTGTGGCTCGTCCAAACTCCCGAACGCTTCCACCAGAATAGTAAAATCGCTCCTCCATCTCTTCCACTTTAAATTGGTAGACTTGTTCTCCCAGCTTAAAAAGGTCCTGCTTTCTCCAACACGAAAACAAGCAGCAGTACGCATCATCCAGTTCTTGAGACTTCAGATCCACTTGCTGCGATGTTGCCAACAGGTCGAACGTCCGCACACCTTCCGGAATATCTTCGTACCGAAATCCATCCAACAACAGCCATACGTTCGATATGCCCTGTTGGCGGATGAGATGTTCATATATGCTGATCGCATTCGGGGCTTTGCATCTTTGCACTGCAAACTGCACGACCTTGCCATCTTCGTAACCCAGATAAAAGAGACAGTTCTCCTGCTCAAATTTGGTCAATCGTCGGTATACCAGCACATTCTTCTTGTGCTTGAAAACGAGATGGAAGGCCATGACGCACAACAGCGTCGACTTGCCTATGCCTGGCGAGCCCATCAGAATACTCTTCTTGTTTGCGTGCACATTAATGCGGTCGCGAGTAGATTCTCGAAACCATCCATCCACCATCAATGACACGACTTGCTTGTCTTCCATTCGCCAAAACATTTCCCCACTGGTTGTACATCCGCCCAAGCTGCTCATGAATTCCCAGATCAGAGGAATCTTGTGCACAACGCCAACGTCCCATTCTGTCAACGACAAACACTCCTCAGCGTATGTTTCCAGCTCATTCAGTGCAGTGGTCCTTGGAATTGCAATTAACTCGGCCACTGATGCCACAGTGCGAGGAACAAGATGCTGCGTCGGCACTTCCACGATCAGCGCACAGTCGTCGTCTTTTCCAAGATCATCCACTGAAGCCGATGCCTTCAAAGGCTGGCCATTCTCTTCGTCGTAAGCTGCTCTGTTGGAGTAGACTCGCAGGTTGGATGCAATCAAACTCGCCGGAAGAGCGCGCGAAACCTTGGTGAAAACTGCATCTCGCAGATCACCAATGTCCTCAGCATCTTCAGGTAATCGCAATGAATCTGCCGTGGTATCCGCGTAAGCGCCGCGAGTTGCTGCATCCACTAGCTGGAACCACACTTTTCGCGCCATCTCTTCTTTCTTAGAGAGAAGGGAGGGAGAAGTGGGAAACAATGGTGTGGTCCACATCGGTTGCAGGACTGTAAGACATGTTATTAATATCAGCTGGGTGTATTATATACATAGCCCACTTAATTTTTTTTGAGAAATTTTAATTAATTAGGTAGGTGCATCTACTGTCGTTGAAGGAGCTTTAACCCTTCTCAGGCCTATCTTATATGTGATAGATGACCCCTTACGCTCTGAGGCTATCGATTGGTTGTCTTGTTAGAAACAGCAGCTGGGTATTAGAAACGATTAAACCTACTCCCCTTGTAAAAATATGTTAAGAAAAAAACTGCCGGCGTAATCTTCCAGTACATACAGTACTACTGCCACGAACCATTTACCGCCAGCCAGGTGCTGTTGGTTGCTGCTATGACCAAGCAAACCTCAAATATTTCAATCGTGTGTGACTTCCAAATCTCTGCTCTTCCGTGACATTTAGACCACTTATCAACTTCCTCACTGCGTATCGTGTTCGATGTTCAGATGTATCCGAAGGTCTTTAAGGAGCTGCTCTGTATTCTACGTCCTGACGGCCGAGCAGTGCTGTTGGTGATGTCCAAGAAGCTGTTCAAGGGAGCCGTCAAGGACCTACCGTTCCGTGTCGTGGCCGAGCACATGGTGAGCATTGGCGGTCTGGGCGGCGGCATCTACGTCATCGAGCCTGCTACATCCGTTCCACCTCAGCCTACAGAGGCTAAACCCTCCACCATCGGCCAGAAACGCAGTGCCAGCAGCGTCAGCACCTAGACATCAACTAAGCTTACACCGGTTCGTTCAATAGAAAACATGAATACATCCACTATATGGCTACATCTGGCCCATCCCGAACCCGCAAAATCGGGTTCGGGTCCCATAGCTGCAGGATTCCATACCATAAAATATCCGACTAGAGAACCTATCCGACTCGTACCGTCATCATGGTACACTGAACGAAGAAGAGCCTACGAAATTTATTTGGCAAATACGGCACTTAACGGTAATCAATGTGTTTAGACGATATGCAGAGGATGCGAGGCACGATTTGAAATGCAAAAAAGAGAGTGTTGTGTCTAGTTTACAGGCGGCTCAGAATCGCCTGAAACGGCCTGGGGGCTGAGAAAAGGGCAAAAAAGTAAAAACGTGCAAATTATGCTCGAGACCCATGTGCTCTCGTGCCGGTAAATAAAAAAATGAGGACCAACTTGGCTTTGATCGGATAATTAGACTATGTCCGGATACTAAGAGGATATCGATAGCCAGTCACTGCTAGACGCATATTATTGGACAGGCATCAGCCAATGAAATCTTGCCGTTTGGTAGCACACAGACACGCAGCCAGTCAGCGAATTCTAGCCGCACACTTCGTCGCCGACAGCAAGCAGTGCGGCTCAGTCGTCTTTTTTTCAGACCTACTACACAGAGCTCCAGATGCTCCGACGTCCTCAGCGCCTGCCCAGGTGGCCCAAGCGTCTGCTGCCCCCCCCCCCCCCTTCTCCACGACGACGAAGCTCATGGTGAGCACGGAGTACTCCTCCGAGGCTTGCTGGTTCGATTCCAGCCGTCGCCATTGTTTTGTTTCGGGGTGAGGTGCCTGCGGACGTTGCTGCACCTGTCGTCGTCGAGATCCTGCCCACTACTGAAGATGTTCGCCCCAAGCTGCATCTGTTTGCTTTGAAGAGAAAGATGTAGGCTAACTAGTCTTTATGTACGTTTATGCATTTGATACGTATGTCGTTCGCTTGCTTGTTTCCTACAGGGCAGCAGCCACGGGCTCAAGCAGGTCTTGGCAGTCCGGGTCTTGGATAGCGCGAGCCTGAAGCAGCTTGCGGTGGCGCGCAATCAGGTCGTTTAGCGCGCCGGCGACGCGAAGATCATGAAGGCGCTTGCGGACAGCGGTGGACCCCCGCGACGTGATCTCACGCTTGCGTAGGAAGTCAAGCACCGCCTTCTCCGCCTGCTTTCCCAGCGCGAGGACCCTCTCGCGGAAGTCGCCAGCGCTTGGTTCCAGCACGAAGCCTTCAGCGATGAAGAGCTTCATGTACGCGACGAGCTGCTTCGAGTTCGACCGCTGGTGCTTCGGTGCGCCAGAAAGCCAACGTGGCTCCTGAGCGTACCATGAGTACCACGTCGTGTGCAGGTGAGTGACGGAAGTTCGTCGACGCTTGGGTGGCTTGTCTTGTTCTTGTTCGTGATCGTTCTGACGCTTACCACTTTTGTGTTGCTGTGTGTTGCCTTCAACGTTAGCTTCTAGGATATCCATGTGTTCATTCTGGCGCTTAACGAGCAGGAGTAACTGGTCAATCACACTGCGTTGGTGCTCGATGATCGTGTTCCCTTCGTTTGGTTGCTTGCGTGGTGTGGTCTCTCTCTCTTCCGTTTTCGTTGGGAGCTGTGGCTTTGTACTGCAGGCAGCGGAGGCTAGATACGTCGACCAAGCAAGTCCGCGAGCGACGACTCTGCCAGCTGCACACAGGCTTCCAAGCGCTTCACCGATGGCCCCTCGGCATGGAGTTCCTCCAGCTGCGGATAATACAGAAGAAGGTACGCTGTAAGTACATCAACTACACGCTGGCTCACGTTGTACTTGGCTTGGTCTAGCTGGAAGCACGTTGCGAACAGGTACTGCTGGACAGCTGTGATCTTCTCCTGCGTCTGCGCGTCGAAGGACTTTAAGTCCTTCAAAAGTACATTCGCTTCCGTGTTGTATCCACTGAGCGCCTTGCTAACCTTGTGATCCTCGCGGCTTGTGTTGAATATGTAATTGAAGCCCTTGTTTGTTGTGCTCATGTTCCAGGCGCCACGATCGAAGATCCAGTGATGTGTGAGCCCATCACATCCGTTGACATGCTGCGCTCCGCCCCGGCGAGAGGAGTGCGAAGAGAGTGCGGCCTCGACACCAGCCTTGGCTGCGATCCGGTCAAGCACCCTGTTGGCGTGCGAGTAGATGGTCGGTGTCTTCTCAGCAGGAGCAGCGCCTGTCGTAGCGACAGCAGCAGCAGCGCCAAGGGCGGCATACTCGGCTGGGTGGTCAAGAACCTCAAGCAACGACGTGGCAGACGACAACGAGACGACAGCTTGGACAGGCAACGTGGGCAAGCTGTCCAGCAGGTCGACACATGGAGCGGCCTGTGTGATGAGCGCCACCGCGATGGCGTGCACGGGGCAAGTGACGTAGTCCATATCGGGAAACAGCGAAAGCCCTTGCTCCTCGGACGTCTTGAGGCGGATAAAGCGCACGAACAGGATGTCGGCGGCATCGATGGTAAGGTTCTGCTTCTGGACCCGCGAGAAGTCGGACGCGCGTCCAAACCGGTACCACAGCATACACAGCAGGGCTGCGTCTTGGTAGTCGCTTGAGGTAGACGCATGCTTTAACAAATAAAGCGTCATCTTGCGTAAATCTGTCTTAGAGCATGGTGGCGCCTTGCTTACGACCTTGCTATCTCTTTTCATACAACGTTTTTCAAGCGTCTTCCCCATGCTGAGCAACTTTGCCTCGGCAATGTGTCGTTGCGTGGGGAAGAGCTCAAAAAGCCACAGTTTAGCCTGCCTATAGTATTGCATGGCGGTATTCCGGGCAAGTTGTTTGCCCTTCTTTCCTTCATTAAAGGCAAGATACATACCAAACATATCTAAGATAGACACAAAGCACTTTCCACTCTCATCTTTTTCAATGCATCTGCTTACATACTCAAAATCTACAGACTCACTCTTCACAAAGGCCTTGAACGCCGCGATGGCAGTTGCCTGAGCCCGTCTTGTGTTTCCAGGCTTCAGCTCTTCTAGCCCCATCCTTGTCGGATGTAGAGCAAATATGCAAGTGATACGTTCATTACTTGACTTTTGAATAAGCATACACATATTTCTCGTGTCCCTCCGACCTGATACGTCGGAATGGCTGGCCTAGCTGACCCACCTACCCCTAATAATTGCTATTGGTGGAAATCCAAAATTTAGTGCACTATGATTAGTCCAAATTAATCAAAAAGCTGTAATTGGCTGTTATGAAGCACTTCAAATGCATACAAAACTTAAGTAAGGTCGGATAAGTGATGATATTCATCCATGTCGACCATGGTGGGCAAAGGCCGCGGCAAGCGGCTGACAGATAGCGAGCGTATGGAGAAACTATCCATATGAATGTACGGAATCTTTGACGGGAGCTTATAGTTGCTGCGCGAATTCCGATTGAGCAGGAGCTTCTCAACATAGCTGCGCTCCACTGTCCAATCCTCAGCGAATTCGACCGTTCTGCAATCCTCAATATTGCCAGTCTTCAAGCTCAATACACGATAGCTAATCGTATCCGTAGCATCTCCAAGAAACAGGCATGGTTTGCCCGGGTTCTCCAACTTATTCTTCCTCAACACCTTGTGTGTGAAAGCGTACGCCAGACAACACCACGTTCTCAAGGAGGAGATATCTAGTCGCTCACCAAACCGTCGAGTATATGGAGTCTCACCCGCCAATGCACTGGTTGGGCTAACGTTCAACACTTCAACAGCGAACATAAATGCCTCTCCCCATAGTAATTCAGGCATGTCCACCGTGGTCAGCAAGCTACGGACTCGAGACAACACCAGTCCATTCATATGCTCCACTAACCCTTTTTCTTCAGGGTTATAGGCATTAGTGGTCACGAGCGTAATCCCACGGGCTCTTAGAAACGTTTCAGGCAGTTATTCACAAGTTCCCGACCTTGATCAGCCCCGAACACCTCAATTGTGTGACCCTGAGCCAGAAGTCAAGCAACATGCTTCATCACCACGTCACATGCTTCTTGTTTCCTCTTCAAGAGAAATCCCCATGTGTAACGTGTGGTTTCATCTTCTACTAGCTGGAAATGCTCGTATCCGTTGTAGGTAGTAACACCCACATATCACATATCGGACATGAGCTTCTGGTAAGGCACAGTCGACCTAACAGTATCCAGATTTTTGTAGGACATCCGCTTCATCCTCGATTGTATGCACGTCCAGCACCGATCGTTGGCGCGCACACACTGCCAGCCAACTCTAAGCCATCCACGGTCTTATTTTTCACCATTTCCTGCAAGGCTCCATAGTTCAGGTGTCCGAGGCGAGTGTGCCATCGCACAAGAGCTCGTTCATTCTCGCTTGTCATGGCCTTCACTTGCTACACAGGGACTACCGTGGACCGCAATACAGCACCTCAGTGAGACAGAGCGACCCATTTGCTGGAGATTGGTTTCATTCTTCACTTGAACTTTCAACTCTCCAATCTGCCCTCGGTTCTTGGATGGGTTTCCTTCCCAGTCAAACACCAATGGACCATCATCTTGGCGCAAAATAGAAAACAATTCTTTCGTCGAGCACACGTGACAGTCGCTCGCGGAATCGAGCACCCACTCAACAACATTGTCGATCGCATTCTGAGCTGCCGCAGGTTCCGAGTCAACTACCTGGCGCGACATCATGTCAACGTGTCTCTGGTTGCCACTATTACTTCGAGATTTCTTCTTATTTTCCCAGCGTTTACGCTCCGGAAGTTGCGACTTCGACTCATCGCCATCGCGTTTTGAGCGCGGACAATTCCTCTCAATGTGACCGGTCTCGTGACAATTCCAGCATTCACGACTGTCTTCCTTTCCATTCTTCTTGCCACCTTGTTTTCCATCCAAAATTCGGATTCTGATTACCTTTGACTTTGTATCTCCCACGACCACGCTTCTTCGTTTTTTCTTGTTGGCCTTGCTGCTGGCTCTGTGGCTTACTTTGCTTCTTGCCAGCCTGCGCGGACGAGATACTCAGTCCTTGTTGTGGCTCGTCGCTTTGTGCATCAAGTTCTGATTCAGCCCGGAGAGCGTTCATCACTTGAGCAGACGATGGGGAAGAATGCTGATAACCAGGATAGTAATGCTTTGAAAATTGACGAACAACTTCGAGATGTGTCTGCAACACATTACTCAGGATAATCTCTGCAAACTCCTCGTCAGAGATCACCTTCTTGTAATGAAGTAACTCATTACGCTGAAACTGCATGTCACACAGCCAGTCGTTCATATTTCTCTCATGAGTTAATTGTTTGCATACAGCTGCTGTCGGGCGAAGATATAGCTCGCATATTCTCTCTTTGTCTACTTGTTGACAAAACGTGTCCACATCGCATGAGCGTTTGTCTCGTGACAGATTAGATCAGCGTCTGCAGTCGGTACACCGTGCAGAATAGCACCGCGAGTTATATTATCCATCAAAGCAAACTGAGCGTCATTTGTTGAAGATCGCACACCGACAGGATCCTCAATCACACTCCACACATTCATACACCTTAGGAAAGTCTCCAACTCAACTGCATATAAGTCGAAGCTTCCATGCATAACCGGGCGGTTTATTATCTAGCTTCATCCCAAATGCACCACCGGAAAACTGCGGGGCCATCATCGGCGCTGCTGCAAATCCTCCACTACCTGGCATTGCCGATGCAAATACTGCAGATCCCAAAGACGGGACCGCTGGCCACACCGAGGTCGCATACATCGGTGGAACCCATGCTGACGGAGACGAATCCACCGCACAGCATCAAGAGCAACACTCACCACACTATTCATCACAGCGCCACTTCCAGTCGATCCAATAAACGTGAAGCCACCGCCAGTGTACCCATCCAAACCGGCCGAGGTCACCACAGGAGCAACAGAGCTCACGTTCACTCCACTCACTCCCTCTCCGGAAGCTATAGCACCCATCATCGCCGTATTCACTCCAGAATACGCACTGAGACCACCACTAGCAGTCATGGCAGCCGATCCGCTCACAGTCGACGACGCCACATTTGATGTAGCCATTGTATACCCACGAAACTCCAAGATTTTACTCTGTAGAGCTTGCAAGCCTTGAGCTCATAACCTGACACGTTGCGCAGGCGATCGGAGGAGCATGGAGTAGCTTGGTAGACAGAAAGCAAGCAGAGAACGTCTTCCCACTGAGCACTTTGGGATTAAGGAGGAAACTTCGAAGGTGACAACCCCCTTTCTTATACACTAACGAACGTATACTTCCAACTGCAACCGTACGGTCCCAACCGTATACTCAGCCACTATACACATGAACACGACCTTCGTCATAGTTTCGATTGGAGTTCCGCTACCCGAGATACGATCTTTTCTTCCTTGGGTGCGTATTCTTCCCTTCTACTTCGTCTGAGATGGACGCCTGAGAGTTTTGTGACGGAATCCCTTCGCCATCATCGCCGGATGCAGTGGGGACGACAGTGGCGGAGGTGATGCCACGAGTAGTATATACTGGAAGATTACGCCGGCAGTTTTTTTTCTTAACATATTTTTACAAGGAGAGTAGGTTTAATCGTTTCTAATACCCAGCTGCTGTTTCTAACCAGACAACCAATCGATAGCCTCAGAGCGTTAGGAGTCATCCAAAGCATATTTGGACCACACCATTGTTTCCCAATTGCAAAATTCTCTCCCTCCCTTCTCTCTAGAGATGGTGCGAAAAGTGTGGTTCCAGCTATTAATAGTGGATGCAGCAACTCGCGGTCCGTTCGTGGACCACAAGGTATCATCAGTGCCATGTGATGGTATCAACGATATTGAGGACCTTCGCAACAAGATTCACGCGAAGTATGACCACACGCGACCGCATGGAACGGATATTTTGTCTCGCTTTACAGCCGATCAATTGGGTGTCTACGCCAACAGAGCAGCTTACGACGAAGAGAATAGCCAGCCTTTGAAGGCATCGGCTTTAGTGGATGATCTTGGAAACGACGACGACTGTGGAAGTGCCTCAGGGCGAGCGCCCATGGTGCGCGACAAAAACTTGCTAGACAAGCTCAATCTGTACGGCATTTTGCCGATGCCGCGCGGTGGTACAAATCAACGTGACGTTCACCATCGACGGCATCCTGAACGTGTCTGCCGTGGAGAAGTTGACAGGCAAGGAGAACAAGATCACAATCACGAGCGTCGTCTGTTGCAGGCCGAGATAGACCGCATAGTGGGGAGGCCAAGAAGTACAAGTCGGAGAGCAAGGTGCGCGTGGAGGCGAAGAACGCGCTGGATAACTACGCGTACAACTTGCGCAACAGTCTCAACGGCGAGAAGCTGAAGGAGAAGACCCCGGAGGCCGACAAGAAGGCGGTGGTTGACAAGGTGCCGGAGGCGCTGCAGTGGCTGGACGCGAACCAGGCGGCCGAAAAGGAGGAGTTCGAGTCGGGCCCACCCGATTCTGCAGAAGGTGTATGCATCTGCTGGCGGTACAGTTGGAGGAGTTCCTGTGCGACGGTGTGAACAAGCGCACGAGTACGGCGGAAGCATCCGAGAACCGCGCGCAACTCATCTTCGAGGTCGTGGACGTTGTCCTGTCCAGCTTGCCGTTGAGCCAAGTGGGTATCCGGCTGTCTCCTGTCACCGAGACGTTCGGCTGCAAGGACTCGGCGCCTCGAGAGACCTACGGCTACGACCTGGTATACCTCAGCGTGGTCGAGCGTCGCGGCATCCACGCAGACAACGCGGGCGTGTCGACGAACGGCGTGGCGCACCACTTCCGCAGCATTTACAATGGAGTGCTGAACACAGCCGCAGGCATCGACCACGCTGGCGCGATGCAGATCGTCGAGGACGGTGCAGTCGATCTCATGGCCTTGGTCGGGACTTCATCTCGAACCCGGACCTAGTGGCTACGCCTGGTATCGGTGCAGCTTGTACTTCCGGTGCTACCGAAGGTTCCACAGGAGATAGCGGCGCGAGTCACCAGACGAGCTACCCCAAGCGCATGATGCGCATGCGCTGTGCATCGAAAGTATGAAGGGCGTCAAGCGCTTGGACGGGCTATAGGAGGCTCTTGCTAGATCGCGCAGACTCATCTGGTCTGGGTCTGGTTGAAGCGGTCTGATCGCTCCACCAGTTGTCAATCGAGAAATGCAAATTTACATAAATCACCCTCGAGGGGATGCGTATTTAACGATATTTAACTCGCAATCGCTAATAACGTACTTAATGTTAGTTAAGTTAACAACTAAATAACATCACTACCTCTAACCATTGGGTGGCAAAGTTTGCGACACCAACTCATAACGTCTTCATTTCCGCTTAGGTATGACTGCAATTCTCTCCCCCCTTCCAGAATCTGCCGACTCGAGGAAAGATGGTGCAGCTTTTCTGTGCGATCGTTAGTGAGGCGGGAACGTTCCCTGTGGACATTGACGCGAACAAGTCGGTGGGACACTTGAAGAAGGAGATTGCTAAGGACCAGAAGTATGACTTCGCCGCAAGCAAGCTGCAGCTCTTCCTGGCGAAGAAGGGCGGCGCGTGGCTGACGCAACTTGACGCGCTAGAAGGTGTGAGTGACACTAGCGGCTACAAACATCTACAGTTTACGGACGCGGAGTTACGAGATGTTGGACTGGATAGTGGAGATCTGGGCGAAGTGAGTCGTGCAGAAAGAGCTGCTGGAATGGGTCATGTTCACGTGCTGGTGAAGCTGCCAGAATACGTTGCGGATGCTGCTTCAGCAGTGCCTCATCCAAGGACCACTGCACTGAATGAGCCGAAAACATACGCTGAAGAGTGTTTGTCGTTGACAGAATGGGACGTTGGCGTTGTGCATAAGATTCCTCTGATCTGGGAATTCATGAGCAGCTTGGGCGGATGTACAACCAGTGGGGGAATGTTTTGGCGAATGGAAGACAAGCAAGTCGTGTCATTGATGGTGGATGGATGGTTTCGAGAATCTACTCGCGACCGCATTAATGTGCACGCAAACAAGAAGAGTATTCTGATGGGCTCGCCAGGCATAGGCAAGTCGACGCTGTTGTGCGTCATGGCCTTCCATCTCGTTTTCAAGCACAAGAAGAATGTGCTGGTATACCGACGATTGACTGGACGCAAGCAAAGCAATTGTCTCTTTTACCTGGGTTACGAAGATGGCAAGGTCGTGCAGTTTGCAGTGCAAAGATGCAAAGCCCCGAATGCGATCAGCATATATGAACATCTCATCCGCCAACAGGGCATATCGAACGTATGGCTGTTGTTGGATGGCTTTCGCTACGAAGATATTCCACAGGGTTTAACGACGTTCGACCTGTTGGCAACATCGCAGCAAGTGGATCTGAAGTCCCAAGAACGAATTGATGCGTACTGCTGTCTGTTGCCTTGTTGGTCAAAGAAGGATCTCTGGTTGATGGGAGGCCTCATTTACAAGTTTGCTACTGAGGATATGGAAGAACGTTTCTACTACTCTGGCGGAAGCGTGCGTGAGTTTACACTCGCTACATCGGAGGACATACGCAGTGCAATCGATGATGCGATCAGTGGTGTGGATGATGTCTCGAACTTGCTATCCAACAAGTCCAGTGCATTGACGGGGGGATCACAAGTTGATCGTTTGCGCCATACATTCGTCACAAAAGCGGATGACACAAATCAGTTTACCGCAAGGCGGTATTGGGAACAGGTTATCGACTCGGAGTATGCTGTTCTTGCTCTGTCAGTGAGGCTTAAGTCGGATGCGCTGTTTCGGATTTATTCGTGGGCGAAAAGTGCTGGATACGGATCACTCGCTGGAAATGTTTTCGAGATCTATCTTCATCGCCTGGCTGCCGACAACACGTTGAAACTCTACATGTCAGAATATGATCCGCCAGAAAGAAGGAAACCAAACGAACCGCGGCATTTCGAAGTGAAGCAAGTGGGCTTGAGGAATGGCGGTGCAATTTGCTGCGGAACGGCAAGCGATTATGAGAACCATTTGGTGGATTGGAGAGATGATGAAAAGCTCACGTACTGGTTTCCTGCGTGTCATGATTTTCCGAATATTGATAGCATTGTGAAGCTTGAGTCTGCCTCCGGCAAGAAGAGCAATGTCGCTTATCTTCAGATTACCGTCGCAGCAGATCATGAAATTGATGGCAAGCAGTTGCAAAAGATGAGCGCGATTTTTTTTCCAGACACTGTGAAGGAAGCTGGAGATACCGATCCACCAATCTATATTGCTGTTTGTCCGGATTCTAAATCGTGCGAAGCGTTTGTCCTGAAGCCACGACCCGAAGTTTTAGCAGCGAGAAAGACATGCCGAGTATTTGTGGGCTACTACGCCGAAGCTGCATTTGCCACCGCAGCCGATGGCCCGATGAACAACGTGTATGTCAAAGAATTGCCGCCCCCTCCACCGTACAACTTTCGAAAGCGATTGCGTACGGAGTAGGAAGAAGTGTCATCGTCATTTTGTAGTCTGAATCCTCCTATCCAAAAAGCGACTGCATAATTTGACCTTTTCACGTACAATATACTTGATATAAACTGAGATAGCGCTCGGAAAAAATAACTGTAACCCCGTTATTATTGTATTGTCCCATTAACATGATTTATTATCGGTCGCCCAATTAAATTTGATATTGTCCCAATAATACAGCACAATACTTCTGAACGGTCGTTTTAGAGATTTGCCGCAAGTTTTATGCCCTCCAATTTTTATTTTTTATCCTAACAAATATAAAGTTAGTAATATACAAAGATGACGTACTCTCCCGAGCAATACTCAACTAACAAAGAGCGTATCAAGGCGGCGCAGAAGCGCTACTATCAGCGCACACGTGAAGCTCGCTTAGGCTATCAGAAGGGGTATGACGACAAGAATAGAGATCAGATTCGGACTCGCAAGCGAAACACTAAAAGCGAACCTAAGAGTGAAAACGAACTTAACTAATTAATTAGTTTTTTTCTGTCATAAAAAGTCAAGCTATGTATAAGCGATGCATGAGCGCACCTACACCATCTGAATTAGTTAATTAATATTCAAAAACTTTCTATGGGACCATGATATAAAGTCAATCCTGATACGACATCCAATAATTAATAAAGTCATTCCCGCGAGAATAATATAGCCACAAATATATAGCAAATATGCTGCCTTACGAACGTGAAGGACTAAAGAGATTAAATATTAACGTAATCCGTTGGGGTAGCGATTATCGCGTCAAGGTTCGAGGTAAAACTGGGAAGCTGGTCTTTGTGAGCAGCATTACTCGCCCGAGCAATCAAAAGTTGGTTGCAAAGCAGTACAAGATTTCTATCAAAGCCTTGGTGAAGAACATATCCAAGGACTATAAGACTGACCCAAAGTATCGTTTCTATAGCGGTCAGCATATGGAGTATCATCTATACGAAGGTATCCAGCCATCGGAGTTCTACGATAAGCTTGAGCATGTTCTCTCTACGCAAAGCAATGCGTTCAAGGTGAATGTTGCTCTCGGCTACGACCTGATTAGTCTCAGGGATGAGAATGAAACCAGGTACTTTCACCCGAATCTGGGTAATACCTACGTATTTAATACTCCTGTTGCGGTCAATAGTAAGGCTGATATTCGAAAGAAAATTATTTCGGAAATCAGGTCTATGAAGCTGGCTAACAAGCTTAACTATCCCAGCTCTGGATACAAGGTTAAGGCAATGACTGGCTTTAAGATTTTCATCTACCATCGCAACCATGCTCTTGGTAATAGCAAAGCTGTCATTCCTAAGGTCATTCGCGAAAACAAGCATGTCATCAACTTTCCCAAGACGAACAACAAATGCGTCTTCCATTGTATTGCATGGCATTTGCTGCAAGACCCTAAGAAGGACCCTCGGAGAATCCAGGCTCACGTGAAGGAGGCATTCAAGCGCTACTGCTATCAACTACACACTGAGTCTGTTCAAAAGCTTTAAGCCTATTGACATTCTTCAATTCGATGAGGTTGAGGACTGCTTCCAGCTTGCTATTAATATTTATACGATGGATGTTTCCTCTGGGAACTTTGAATGCATTCGTCGCTCGGACAAGGAGTTTGAATGCATGGCTATTTTATCTCATGAGAACCACGCTCTATACATTAAGTGCATCGATATGCTTCAAATCAAGCATCAATGTCCTAAGTGTGAAATGGTCTTCATTAGTGCTGACATGCTTAGCAACCATAAGAAGAACCACTGTAAGCTTGTCTATGACTCTTGATCACTTGAACACGTTGCTGAAAAAGCAAAAAAATCTGTGTGGTCTATGCTGGTGTCAGCTGACCGTCGATACTGCATCAGCCGATCGCATCAATAACAAATTGGGGCACATTCACGGTAATGTCTTCATCACGTGCGTTCAATGCAACGTCGCACGCAAGGACATGTCGCTCAGTGGATTTCGCTTCAAGAAATTACTTGAGTTCAACTCGGACAAACTTGTCTATTCGATTGACAGGGAGGAGAAGGACATTTACGGCAAGATGAAGCAAAACATTGCTGGTGGACCATCTATCATTTTCAACCGCTACGCCAAACGCAACCAGACTAAGATTCGTGGTGGTAAGCTCGTGAAAAAATCATCGGCTACGACGCCAATGCTCTATACCTCTGGGCTCTTGGTACTAACATGCCTTGTGGACGCCTTACCACTATTGAAGCTTATCCAAATATTGTTGAGGACATCCAGAACGACAAAATCTTTGGCTTTCTTGAGTGTCATATTCGAACTCCAGATCACCTGAAAGACTATTTTAGTGAAATGACTCCCATTTTCAAAAATACACTGATTGACTGTACTAACGAGAAGGTCATTGGTGATCATATGTTTGAGTACAACGAGGCACGAGAAAAGAACAAAGCCAAGCCTGCTCGCAAGCTGATTGGAAGCTACTTTGGTGAATAGATTATGATCTACACTCCACTACTCAAGTGGTATCTGTCTCATGGAATGGAAATCACTAAAACTTACAGTTTCATTAAAGCCAGCGCTCACAAGGCTTTTGCTCCATTCATGGAGGCCATATCGAGCGCACGTCGTGTCGGTGATGAGGATAAGAGTAAGGCTATGATTGCGGAGACGATGAAATTGGTTGGCAACTCGGCGTTTGGGAGATCGGATATGGACATGAGTAGGCACACGCAGGTCAAATACGAGTCGAATGAGGACAAGATCAAGTCGCGTATTGAGCACTTCACGTTTCATGGATTAGAGGAGCTGAACGATTCCTGTGAGATAACTATGAAGAAGCGCCGTCTCAATAACAAGAACCCAATCCACTTGTCCATTGCCATCTATCAGCTTGCGAAGCTACGCATGCTCGAGTTCTACTACGATTGTACTGACTTCTACTTCGATCGATCCGATTTCCAGTATCAAGAAATGGACACGGACTCTGCCTACATCGCTTTCAGCTGTAATAATCCATTTCAGGAGTGCGTCAAACCTGAGCTACGTGATCACTTCAAACAGCACAAGTACGATTGGTTCCCACGAGACTATAACACGGAAGTAGCTAAGTTTGACCGTCGAACCCCTGGTCTATTCAAGGATGAATGGTCTGGTGATGCTATGGTCTCACTCTCGAGTAAGAACTATATTTGCTATCTTCCAGACAAGTCATACAAGGTGAAGGTTTCAGCTAAGGGCGTGCAACAAAGTCGTGGTCGCAATGAGGATGTACTCAACCCTTTGGGATTTGAATCTGTTGTTCGCGACCGCATCTGTAACAGGATTACATGGAAGAGTGCCTGTCACTCTTCAGGGACTCTGTGGTGTGGACAGACCATGGCTACATGCCCTCAAAGCCAACCAATAGGATAACATCTAGGATACTATATAGGTGACTTGCATTTAGTATGTAAATCGATTTAGAAACACCTATAAATATACTCAGTCTTAAATCTACCTAGTCTTGGTCAGTTGTCCCTTTAGGCCAGGGACTAGTGAACTGCCGTTCACTGAGAGTTTGTATACTCTCGGAAGCTCTCACTTCCTCTGTGCAAGGTGCCGTGTCACCCGTCACACTTGGTAGCACTTGTAGTCAATCCACGCCAACGCGGATAGACTACCTGAACCTCTGAGTTCTGGTCTACATGGACCGGAATGAGTTCCCTCACCTGAACGACTCTCAGTATGAGTCCGTTCAAAAGATGGCAGGTATCTTCGGTATGGATGCCTTGCAGAGCTTGGTGGCGGCAACGCCAGCCGAGCAGGTCGAACGCGTCAATGCGTTCGACACTTATGAACGTGGGCTTATCGCCCACGTGCGGGGAAGCATGCAACCCCCGATGCCAGAAGTAAAGCCATCTCACCAGAAGCCGTTGCGGCTGAAGGTGAACCCGTACGAAGGGAAGGAAGGTGAAAACCTTCACTTCTGGGTTCGAGAGGTAGAGCTCGCCATGGACGCAGCTCTGATCTCGACCGAGCAACTCCGTGTTGCTTTCGCCGTCGCCAACCTTAGCGGTCGTGCTAAGCGTTGGGCGTACACGCGTGAAGCAACTACGCCGGGATGCTTTGCATCCTGGGCTCAGCTGTGTGAACAGCTTCGAGCCGCCTTCCTCCCGGCAAACTATGAGTATCGCCAGCGCTCAAGCTTCCTCTAGTGTAAACAAGAAAAACGTGAGCTGCACGAATACAGCCAAGAGATGCGGGAGCTCACTGCATGCCCTGTGGGAAACCCACTCCATGAACACATCAAGGTGACGGTATTCATGGATGGCCTCCGGGTGGGCCCTACACGCACGCAATTGTTCGGGGTGCAGGCAAGCACCCTCAAAGAGGCGATTCAAGTGGCCCTCGAGGAAGAGTACAGCCATCGCCAGGCACGCACGCCAGCATCTGCGTGGCCAGGGGGCTCTACGCCGAGTGCGAATCGCACAGCCCCCAGTGGACCTGTCCCCATAGAACTCGGGCTCGCCGAGCAGCAGGACATCTGATGCTACGGCTGCGGAAGGCTGAGCCATATGAAACGGGCCTGCCCCACAGGAGGACAGCGTAAGCGGTGTCCTCCCAGACCTCTAGGTCTCAAGGGTCGCTGGCAGAAGCCGCGACCCCGAGGCCAGAGGAACGCAGGCGACCAATAGGGGCGGGGCGCCCTACTGGGGAAGATCTAAGGCTTCATGAGCAGTGCGCGGGTGGCGCGCACCATGGAGACTTATCCCCTGAGAGTCTGTGCACTCTCGAATCGGAAAAGGGCAGCGGTGGACTGCTTGTAGTACACGCACGTGTACGAGGATACGAACTGCCTTTTCGTGTCCTCATTGGTTCTGGGGCGTCGAAGAACTTTGCACGCCGCCAGACGGTTGCTAGCAACAGCAACAAGTTGACCGATGCCTTGAGAGATAGCAAAGGCAAAGGATCAGTGTCAGTGCAACTGGCTGACGGGAAGGTGATCATCGTTCCCCGGATCCACATGGATCTAGCTATTAAGCTCGAAGACATCGACAGCTCAGAACAGTTCACTGTTCTTGAGATGGAAAGAGGCTTTCCGCCAGCTTCAACAGGTCCGGGGTGCCCTTCGTGACCTGGCATCGCGGACGGAGACGCACGCTTACGGGTATGCTCAGCCGTACTCTCAGCCGTATGGCTATGGTGGGTACTCGGCTTACCCAGCTGGGGCTCAACCGTACGGAGCCCCTCCGGCGTACCAGCCGCCTCGCGGTCCGCCAATGCCGCATGGGTCTTGGCCTTACGCCGCTGGACGTTCGACGACGTCTGAGGCTGAGTCTCGTTTCGAGGAGTTGGGTCCTCCTCGCGGGACGCCTGTGGCGTCTGGGGAGTAGCAGGCCCCTGCGGATCATGATACCGCTTCAGACGACCCACATAAAATGTCGGGTGCGTCTTCATCGACTTCGGCAGATCGATGGTGTAAGAAGCACCATGTCTTGCCAGGACCGCGAACGGCCCAATGAAGCGATGCTTCAGCTTGTTGCTCCCTACCGAGATGACAGTGTCTAGCGGTAGGTTTCTAGTGTCGAGTAGGACTAAGTCACCCACCTTAAACACGTTAACGTTTCCTCTTCCATGTTTGCCAGAGTACTCCTTTTGTCTGTCCTGTGCTATCGCCATAGCATCACGGACCCGGTTGATCACATTTAACCTGGTGTCAATAAAGGACTTCACCTTTTTCCGCAAGGAAACGGGTCTCAAGTCCGATACCTGGGAGGAAAGGGCTTTCCGATCCTCTCCCCCACTTAAGATTGAAGACTCAGTGCCCCCACGCAGAGTGAGGGGTACTTGCGGGTGACGCATCCCGTTCAGGTAGAACGGGGTGAACCCGGTCGACGCGTGGACCGCGTTGTTGAGTGCGAACTCAACCACGGGGAGTCGCTCTGACCACGTGTGAGGGGCTGCCGCACAGACACTGCGCAGAGTGTCTTCGAGCACCCGGTTGACACGCTCTGTCTGGCCATCCGTCTGGGGATGGTCAGCAGTAGACATGTGCAGCCTCGTTCCAAGCAATTGGAACAGCGTTTGCCAGAACGCAGCGGTAAACCACGGGTCACGGTCCGAGACGAAGGTCTCCGGAAAACCGTGATAGCGGAAGACGCCATCCACGGACAGCCTAGCAGCATGTTTGCCAGTGATCGTGTCTGGCACCGGAGCAAGATGCACCATCTTGCTCAGCCGACACACGTACACCAAGATGCCGGTGTTGCCGTGGTCGTCGGCGGGAAGTCCGAAGACGAAGTCAAGACGCATTGACTTCCGGCAGTCTGCCGGGACAGGCAGACTCTGCAAAGGGGCCGAGGCATGCCCCGCGGGTTTCACCCGCTGACATGTTTCATATGTCTTCACGTACCGGGCCACCCACTTGTACATGTGGGTCCACCAGAAGACCTGCGAGACAGACATGAAGGTCTTCTCGCGACCCAAGTGGCCGCAGGAGGACGCATCGTTCACCTCCTGGAAAATATCAAATTTCAGATCCTCGTCGTTGGGAACAACGACCTGCGGAGCCTCATGAGGCTCTACCCGATAATAGAGGAGGCCATCCTGCCACTCGTATCGGTGGATCCGGGACCGCTGTCGTGGCGACAGCCATTCAGACTTGGCCTCCTTGCCTGCAACCAGGAATCGCACGAGAGAGGCGAGTGACTTGTCGTTCCGATACGTCATGCGTATCCGATCGTAAAGATCTGTCGTGACACGGGTAATGTGGGCCAGCTCATAGTGTGGCCTGCGACACAACGCATCGGCAAACGTTAAGCTTGCCTTGCTTGTACTCGACGCGGAAGTTGTACTCCGCGAAGAAGGACAGCCACCTCGCTATCCTTTGGGATAGGTGTGGCGAGTTAGTCGCCGTCCGCAAGGACGCGTGGTCTGTATAGATCACAAAGGGACGAGAGCCCAGAAGATGCACCCGGAACTTAACGAGGGCATACTTCATGGCAAGCCGCTCCTTGTCATGAACGGGATAGTTCCGTTTGGCAACCTTGAGTTGCCTGGACTGGAACGATATGACTCGTTCGTGTCCGTCTGCATCGTTCTGCAGCAACACACGACCGATTGCGTAGTCGGAGGCATCGTAGACGACGCTGAACGGCTTTGTCTCGTCCGGCAGCGCCAGGACCGGCGCCTGGTGAAGGCTAGCCTTGATGCTTTCAAAGGCATCCCGGTGCTGACGCTCCCAGCGCCAGTCGGAATCCTTTTTCAAAAGGTCCGACAAGGGTCTAGCCAGACCCGCGTATCCGGGAGAATGCTTGAGAATGAACATACATCAATTGTTCTTCCCACTGAATGAGGGTTCAAGGACAACCATTCTAAATAGCTTTTTGATGTCAAGCGCAGGAATATCGCCCATACCGGCAGACTTGAACTTTTTCGGCAACGAAGCACCAAAATCTGGAATAGCGCTCATGGTCGCGACTTTTAATAGTTGGATCATATAGATTAAGATAAAAACAAACATGAGTTCTGGTTTCTCGTATCCTCAGCCAATATTCATATCACCGATCTACAATCCTGCACTCTATCTGTCGTTAGACGCCAGTGGTTATCTGACATACGAATATGCGCAGACTTTATACATTCGCAAGAATGATTACCGACTAACCTACATTACCGGTATTACTCCTGGAACGGCAACACAAGATGTAGCGCTTGTACCGGTACAAACAAAGATGTTGGTGACATTGGGGCACTATCTTGTAGCAGTCTAACTGTGAATGGCTCCAGCGTGTCATCAACTTCTGATTACGTCATGAGCATCACTCCAGGTACAACCGCTAATGAAAAAGCATTGGTACTTGACGGTCAGGCACTATTGCTACTATCAGCTCGCTCACTGCTACCAACATTTACGGGAGCATCAAAACGGCAGCTCAGCCATCAATTACATCTGTTGGTACTCTCTCATCGCTGAGCTGGCTACACCTGGAACAGGCTTACAGATACCATCGTTGAAGTTTTGGGATGGCGTATCGGCTTACACTACATTTAATCAGACGTACTACCTCGGCATAACAGAGGGCGGTGCTACTGGTTCTAAGGCAGTGGTTCTCAATTCAACGAAAGATTTCTCAGGTGTTAGTTCGTTCTCAGCTGCTACCATCAATGGCACTACGAAGACTTCTGGCACGATTGGCGACTTCGGATCGCTTCAAATCGGTTTCTACGACAGTGATATCATCAAGTCGTAATATTTCAAATATTGGTACGATATCTGCTACTTCGCTTACAAGGTACTCTCCAGACTGCCGCTCAGCCTAACATTACGAGTGTTGGTATGCTGGCTTCTCTAAGCGTATCTGGCAACATAAGTACGAGTGGGTTGCTTAATGGATTCTTGGGGGGCAACCAATCTTATATCACATCGGTAGGAGCTCTTACGGAGCTTGGTATAAACAGCTTGGCATCGACTAAATACCTATCCATCAAAGCAAGCGGTTTTGATTTACCTTGACTCGGTCGAGTCCAGAATGTGCCGATTTTCGTGATCTAATCTTTCCGCCGGTGGAATTTCAAATAGAGGGTACATAATGGCAG
>NHQK01000146.1:0-45575 GCA_016864655.1 Phytophthora cactorum | reverse complement strand
ATTTAATCAGTGTCTTCTTTTCTGCGCTGAATTCAGGAAGGCGAAGACCCATCGCTTGAACCTGCCATAAACACAAACTTAACGTTGATTACAGTCGGATTGCTGCATACAACATGAAAATGATTCAACATATTTTGGGTGAGATAGATAGGTTAAAAGATCGTTTGGCTAATATAGAACCATGATGATTGAGCGCTGGGAGTTAAGTCCATTGAGTTCCAAGAAATATCGAGTATGGGTAAGCCTTGATACTGGAAAGCTACGAAAGATAGATTTTGGTGCGAGTGGCTATGCTCATTATCGGGATGGCTGGCCGTAGGCCGCCCGGAGCCGCTACGCGGGCTCATCAAACCCTTTGAAAGCATACTCACACCTTGATCACAACGACTCAGAGCGCCGTAGGAGATATTATCTACGACACAAAGTTGATTATCCTCCGTATAGTGCCGATTTTATGTCGAAAAAATATCTCTGGTGAAAGATATACAATGGGTTGCGTACCAAGTAAAGATCTCAAAACGAATTTAACTACCGATGAACCGAGTCAGGTCATAGGATCAACAATCATGCCCGCTGATCAGATCGTAGCTCTCGGAGATAGTGCATTCGTCCCTATCAGAGACGGGGGAAGATGCAATAATGGAGATACATGTCGGAGAGAAATTTTTTTAGTATATATCGCGGAATGGCAAATAGAGCCGTTAGATCTGGCATTGCTTAGATAGCAAAAGTCTTCACAGTTTTAATCTTTTTTTCCGGCTGGTAAGCCCAGACGCGACCACCCTCTGTCTGAGTCGATGAATCCACCTTCCTGATAGACTTATCAAGGTCAGTAGCCCATACTGCCGCTTGAGTTTGTTGTGGCCGCTCATGAATGATTAGATTCTTCATGATAGCTTTCAGCTCAGCGACGTTGAGATCAGCGTTGTCTCCATAGCTACCAGCTGAGCTGGAAATAATTCGGGGGTTGAAAAAGAACATCTTCTATATCAAACGGACAATAATATCCTTGAACTCAGAATCCGAAATTAGACGATTAGAGTACATATCCACACTCAGCGATTTTAGTTGTTTGATGATTGAAGGATTGTCATTACCGAGTTCGAGCTCACCTTTCAGCTTATCATATTCAGCTCTTAGAGATTCTAACGGATCCTCAAGCCGATCATGGAAATTGTACTGAAGATGAGTAATCGCGAGAATCTCCTTGAAAAGCTTTTTGTCATCAATACTGAGCTTGTCATACTCTGCCTGATCGATATGTTGCTTAAATGCAAGAGTTCGAATCATTGACTGTAGCGGTTCACTGATTCCCCGCTTTGGTCCGCATTTACGACGATTGGGTTGAACAATCACAAGGGTTTTAGCATCAAGATCAGGAATTCTGATATACTTACTACCCAGCTGGCGATAGATGTATGCCGATGGGGTGGCTAATCCTTGAATCTCATTGAGATTGTAGGTTCGCCCGCGACGCACAACTCCATCCAGCGGAGCTACACCAGCACCCCTAAGGCCACGCCCCTTAAGCCCGCTCCCACTAACGGTATTGGTCATGCCATTCCTGATCCCTTTGATCGATCTCTGATCTTGGCGATTAGCAAAGTCTTCGACATCAGTTTTTCCATGTGAAGCTTGACTATATTTTTTTGACTTCGCTAAATAGACTGCCTTTGTCGCTTTCATTGCTGATGTCGCTGCCTTCAACGCTGATCTTGCTGATTTTGAGTTTGACCCCTTCACAGCCTTTTTAGCTTCCTCATAGCGCTTCTGAGCCTCACCATATGCTTGCAAAGCTGCCTCCGAGTCATCATGAAGTTTTTGCAAATTATCGTCGTGATCATACTGCTCATTACTTTGACGCTTTTTATCATGAGCCGATTTAAGGATCACCTCATTTAGTATTTTAAGGTTGGCATCAAGGTTTTTTCGTCGTTGCTGATTCAGTTTCTTCTCTTTAACCAAGTCAGACGCTTCTTCATCAGTTGATGGAAATGGATATTGAGCATCCTTGAGATACCGATCTATATCCTCAATTCCGTTAAGTAGTGCTGTAAAGGTATCCATCCACCTGATAGTTTTCATCAACCCCTTCCAAGCTTCACCAGATACTTGCTTATGCTTATTATATTTATCTACAGCCATGATATTTAAAGGTTTGGAATCAGTTGGCTTACCAAAATAGTATGTTGAGTGATGTTTAATTCCATGTTTTGTTTCAACAACAGGTATTGGTCTGAAAGGGATTTCAATTCTCTTCGAATGCAGCTGCGTGTAGTAATAGTTTAATATCGTTTTAGCATCATTGTCCGCATCGCTCAGCTTTGGGTCCATATCTTCATCAATTCCACTCAACACCCCATGCTGCCCTTCACCATCCCCTGGTGTGAAATCCTTCGCGTCGATTTCCTCGTCATTCTTACCGATTACCTCTAACTCAAGTCCTCTGTCACTGACCATATTGATAAATGATCGTAGCGACAGTAGCCAATTTACCTTCTTCGTGATCGCTGACTTTGTCCTATTTCTTTCTTTTCCATAGTCGTTAATTGAATTTCCATCAACCCATACATATCCGTCATTATCAATAGGGAATGTTTTGATAGCTCCATCGAGGATTGGAATAATCTTTTTTCTTAATCCATTACTTTCAAGCAATCCCTTATTTTTACTAATGGTCCAAAAAAGTTTGAGTTTGCTATCCGTTTGATCAGAAGTTGTGGAAGTTGAATTATCGAATAGAAAACTGTCTGCAAGTCTCTGTTTGGTACGATCAGCAAAATCTCCTTTTGAAGCATTGACTCTTTTCCTTTTTGATCCGATATATTGCCATATCTGTTGTGGAGTATTTCTATCCTCTTTTCCCATTTCGTTCCGTTCTCTCTTTTCATTGATATAAGTGAGAAATCTAACATCATTGGTGATAATAACACCGATATAGTCGTATGTCTCGCTCCAACTAATGCTTGGAACTAAAACAACCTTGTTTAATTTAATACTATATGTCTTTGCATCTCTCCCGAGGTAATACTTCGTTAGCTGACGTCCGTTAGCGTCAACAGGATGAATACGTAGGTCTGCAAGAACTGGATAAACATCAAATTTCTGCAACAGCTTGTTTTGATCTCTTTTGATCTTTAATTTCATCGATCTCATCATCACTAAATGTATATTTTTCAGGAGCATCTTCTCCAATCATAGCATCATTCATGATAGGAGTGTTGCTGATACCAACATCAACTACTGAAGGTTTTGCCGATACACCAGCATCAACTACTGAAGGGTTGGCTTGAACGCCAGCATCTACCATTGTTGGCGTTGATAAGTCAGGGTTTGTTTGGGAATTTTCATAATTCAATCTTTTTTTTTAGGATTTCAGACAGAGGAATTTTCAACTCATCAGGTGTCTCTTCATCAGGTCCAACGGAAATATCAGTAGTATTTTTCTTCGGGGGAGTAGTGATAGCACTTGCTAAATCGCTTGCCCATGACGCACCAGCATACATCTGCCGCTTAGCGTTGGCTTGCCGAACACGACGTTGAGCTCTTTCAAGAAGCTCCTGTCGTTTTTGCTCTCTCTGAGCGAGGGATGTGAAATTTGAAAACATTGTGTCTATATCAAACGAATCATAAAAAATGAGTAGCCTTAAATACTCTTACCAGTAGCTCGGCATATTTGAGTCGTGTCGAAACGGAGAGTATGAATGACAAATATGATTTCGCTCATTTAGTAGATTGAGATAATGATCCTTAATGCAATGGAATGGAACCCCAAATATTGCTTCCAACTCATGGCGATACTTATGATTTACTACCGTTTTTCGGAAATTAGCTGCTGCATCAAGGTTCAATAGTTCGTTCTTGATTCGGCTTACTTCCTGGATAATCCATAGCTTCCGCTGAAGCTTAGCAAGCTCACGGTCCTTTTCTAAACAACTGGGGCACATTATTATCTTATTGCTATATATCAAGTCAGATAATTCCAAACTTTTTGCAAAAATAGATCGAACAATATACTTGAGTCAAAAGCTTACAGAGGATGTCTCTATCAAATTTATTTACAAGCTAATTATGACTCATTTTTTTGGCGCGGGGTGAAACTACGTCAGCTCTTTCTTGAACCCCAATACTCCTTTTCAAGCGTTGATATCCTGTTTTTGTTAGCCAGCCGCAGATTATCTTGTGGCTCCCAGGAGGCAGGTTCATTGCCAACCCATCTCACCAGATATTTGTACTTTCCAGAGCGTATCGTTTTGTGATCCAAGATCTTCTCCGCCTCAAGAATATCGCCTCGATTAATAGTAGCATCTGTAGTCTCTGTTTTAACCATTTTAAGATCGTTTGGTGCCTTGTAGAGGGTATGACCATTTTTTGAACGGATTTGGACTCGGTAGCCATCAATTCCAACTATCGTATAGACGGCATTGCTCCATCGAGCCGATTCTTTATCAAATGTCTGCTTTTTAAGTCGATATAGCACATTTACTCCGACTTCGAACTCATTCTCAACTCTCTCTGCTTCACCTTGATTATGTTCCAGCTCTGACCCAATGACTTTACCTTTGGCCTCGTTTGGGGTCATTTTAATCGAGCGATGAAACGTGCTATTATAGTTTTCGATAACATCGGTGATAAGCTTTTGTGTAATCCTCGTGGGAGACATTTTAGTTAGTCTCTGCTTCAAGGTCCTGTTGAATCGTTCGATTTTACCCATGGTTCCGTGATAACCGGGCTCGTTGTTGTAGTGCTCAATTTTCTTAGTTTGGAAGAATTCTTGAGCCTGTGAGTTCATGAACTCGCATCCATTATCGCTTGTCAGGATATCAACTGTGTGAAGGTGGAAAAATGCTTTAAGCGCTGCTAACACAGTTGCTGCCGTCTTGTTTGATAAGAGCTTTGCGTACCCCAACCTTGAGTTGATGTTGATAGCAGTCAAAATTGGCCGTTTCTCCCAAAACGCAAGATCCATTTGCCACGAATTGGGGTTGTGTGAAGCTATTTTGAAGCCATCAAATCGCTTCTTTTGATCCTGAAATCGCTGAATATCGGTCTGATTAGCATACCACTCCTTTACGATTTTGATAGTAATCTTAGGGTCTAACTCCTTTGCCTTCTGATACAGAGCTTGAGTGCCGATAAAACCGATTTTTGGATCATAGTAGAGTTTTTTTAGTAGATCTTCAAAAGACATGATCCTATATTTAGAGGGGAAAAATAAGCATCAGCTCGATATATCCCCTTAGACGTTAAGTGGAATCGTTGAAATACCGTCCGACATTACCTGGCGCTTATCATAGTAGTAATTGAGCGCTGTTTTGGTTTGAGTATAGGTAATGATCGATTTGGTTTCTTTCGATAGTCTGAAACCCTTGTTAGTACCCCGAAGTGTGATGCGGTTCCGTACAACGGTCTCGAAGCCATCTGGGTTAAGTACATCAACATTGAGACCACGCCCCTGCTGTATACCCTTAGCACTGACTTTGACCTTGTGCTCCTCGTCCGGTAGGTAGCAGATGTAGTTCTTAGAGGATAATGAGACCATTACATCACCTCGCCACTCTTCCTTGAATAGTCCAGGCGTGCGGCGATCGAACTTGGCTACCTCAGCGTTGTAGTCTCGCGGGAACCACTCGTACTTATGCTCATCGAAGTGATCACGTAGTTCAGGCTTGATACAATCTTTGAAGGGGTTCTCGCAGCTGAACGCGATATAGCCACTGTCCGTGTCCATCTCCTGATATTGAAAGTCTGAACGATCGAAGTAAAAGTCGATGCAGTCATAGTAAAACTGAAGCATGCGTAGCTTAGCGAGCTGATAGATAGCAATCGACAAATGGATAGGGTTCTTGTTATTGAGTCGGCGCTTCTTCATGGTGATTTCGCACGCATCATTAAGCTCCTCCAACCCATGGAATGTAAAGTGTTCGATCTTGCTCTTAATAACTTTGTCGTTCGACTCATACTTGACCTCTTTGTGCTTGCTCATATCCATTCTAGATCGACCGAAAGCACTGTTGCCTACAAGTTTCATCATCTCAGCAATCATCGCCTTAGACTTGTCAACATCACCCTCTCGTCGAGCGTTTGATACAGCCTCCATAAAAGGAGCAAAAGCCTTGTGAGAGCTGGCCTTGATAAAGCAGTAAGTCTTGGAGATCTTCAAACCGTGGGAAATATACCACTTAAGCAAAGGTGCGTATATGAGAATCTTTTCACCAAAGTAGCTACCTATCAGCTTACGAGCTGGTTTTGCTCGGCTTTGCTTACGTGCCTCGTTGTACTTGTACATGTGATGACCAATGACACTCTCATCAGTACAATCGATTAGCGTGTTTTTGAAAATTGGGGTCATTTCACTGAAGTAGTCTTTAAGATGGTCTGGAGTTAGAATATCGCATTCAAGGAATCCGAAAATCTTATCAGCAACAATGTCCTCGACAATGCCGTCATAAGCTTCGATCGTAGTCAATCGTCCGCATGGCATCTCATTACCAAGCGTCCATAGGTATAGAGCGTTAGCATTGTATCCGATAATTTTCTTACAGACCTTACCACCGCGAATCTTTGTCTCATTGCGCTTAGCGTAGCGATTGAAGATAATAGATGGGCCTCCAGCAATGTTGGCCTTCATCTTAGCGTAGACGTCTTTTTCCTCCTTATCAATGCTATATACCAACCTGTCCGAGTTGAGCTCAAGCAACTTCTTATAGCGAAATTCCTTGATCGACATGTCCTTACGGGCGGTGTTGCACTTGGCACAGCTGACCAATATGTTGCCATCGATGTGTCCAAGCTTGTTGTTGATACGATCTGCTGAAGCGGTATCTTCGGTCAGCTGACAGTAGCATAAACCGCACAGATACTTTTGATTTTGCAACAATGTATCCAAGTGATCAAGTGTCATACCAAATTCCCGCTTTGCCTTAGCATCCTGGCTCTTGTAGCCACCCAAGCGCTTAACTGGAAATTGGAATGCGTTAGCAGGTTTCTTATCCGGATATTGGAGATTGTTGAAGCAGGTCTGATACATAACCTTCTCCGAAAGTCCAGGTAGCGACACTCCATCCGTGAACATATCCAGATTGAAACGCTTGAAGAGTTCTCGCTGAGCCTTGATAGCTTTGATGAAGGGGACTACGTCGAGATTGTTGTACCAGATCAGCAGGTCCTTGATCGATTTCATATCGTAGTACTCCCACACGAACTTCACTCGTTCGTAGTCATCACCGCTGATACTTGTTCCACGGAGCTTGCTGTCAAAAGCTGACTGCGGAGGTACTTTTGTCTCGTTGAGTACGTTGAATGAGGTAATGTACTCGTAAGGGAAGATACCCTTACCCAGACCGCAAACGCATCGAATCCTGTCATCACACTTGCAATCACCAAGGTATGTTGATAGGTATTTCGCATAGCTTGTGCCTGCTGGAACATAGTTGCTAATGTCGAGCATTTTCATGTCCGATGTGGCGATGCACATGTAGCTTGGGTTCTTAATAACCGTGTTGATGTTGTCCGTACCAATGGTAGCGAACAAATCTGCCTTGATTAGGTTGATATCGTACCGTCCAGAGTTAAAGCCAAATACTGGTACCTGATCCAGGGTTTGCTTGATCTTACCGTAGTCTGACAGCTTCTTACCGAAGCCGAGCTTGCTGTGAAAATCAAAGAAGCTGGCAAAATCTCCAGATCGGGCCCAAGCATCAACATCCTGTGTCTTATACGTATTGCCAAGAGAAACACCTGGGATCTCCATACCTGCCAAACCTTGTGCGTCGATAATCTTACGAAGCAAGGGTTTGTACTTGAAGACATTGTATTGCTGAATCTTCGTTCCAACATCACTGATGTATTGGAACATATCCTTGAGCAATTCCTTTGGATCATCATTAACGAAGCAACGTACCTCCTCCGTCAAGCTATCGGCTATCGAGACAGATACAGGGATGTGCTCGTTTGTGAAGACAGTATTCTCCCCGTGTTGAGTCGCCGTAGGCTTAAGAATGGCCTCAAAGTCATACACAATGAAATGATCGATATATTGATCGGTTTTCTTGATAGAGTACTTCGTCAGTAGCGAGCGGATTATATTCGAAGCTGGGCGATAGATAGTTGGATCTTCAGGGAACGATTCAATATTCACGAGCTCGCACTGGTTCTTCTTATGGTTTCGAAGCTTCTCAGAGCTAACAAATATCATCTCACACTTGGAGCACTGGTATTTGCACTGGAGCATATCGATATTCTTGATGTAGAGAGCATGGTTCTCGTGAGATAGAATATGGATAGCATCGTACTCCTTGTCTGAACGTCGGATGCATTCAACCTTCCTCGTTTCTACATCCATAGTAAATACATTGATGTTTAACTGAAAGCAGTCCTCGAGTTCATCGAACTGAAGAATGTCGATTGGTTTGAAACTGCGAAACAGACTTAGAGTATAGTTGATATCCTTGTATGAGCAGTACTGCTTGAATACTTGCTTTACCAAAGATTGGATTCTACGCGGATCTTTTTTGGAGTCCTCCTGCTTGTGGTACGCGATGCAGTGAAAGACACACTTGTTGTTAGTCTTAGGAAAATTGATTACACTCCTGTTGTCGCGGATAGCTTTTGGAATTACAGCTTCGCTATCACCCAGTGCGTGTTCGCGCTTGTAGATGAAGATCTTGAATCCAGTGGTTGCCTTTACGAGGTATCCAGACTTGGGGTAGTTGAGCTTATCAGCTAATTCCATCGAGCGAATCTCCGAGATGACCTTCTTGTGTATATCCGCCTTACTATTGATAGCAATAGGGGAGTTGAACACTGAGGTGTTGCTTAAATTCGGGTGGAAGTAGCGGGTCTCGCTGTCATCGGTCCGACTGACGAGATCGTATCCAAGCGCGATATTAATCTTGAAAGCAAACTTCTGACTCGCAAGTACGTTCTCGAGCTTGTCGTAAAATTCAGCAGGCTGAATTCCTTCGTATAGGTGAGACTCGACATGGTTGCCTTGGTAGAAGCGATATTTCGGGTCAGCCTTGTAGTCGGGAGACGTGTGCTTCTTGAGAGTATCGAAACTAACATTGTACTGCTTAGCTACTAGCTTCATATTTTTGGGATGGGAGATGTTGCTGACAAATACCATCTTCCCCGTACGACCACGTACCTTGACACGGTAGCTACTACCCCATTTGATAGGCTGAATATTCAATCTCTTTAGACCTTCGAGCTCGTATGCAAACATGTTGTCTATATATGAGTGGCTATATTATTCTCGTATATTTGACTTTATAATTAATGGATCTTGTATCAGGATCGACTTTATATCATACTAATATACAAAAAATCTGAAATTAATTAATTCAGATATTTGAAGTATGACTTGTTAAACTTTTTAAACCAGTTATAATATCCAACAGCGTTATCAGTTTCAGCCTATATTAGACTTGACTTTTTACCTGATATTTTTTTTTAATTAATTCATTAAGTTCGGTTTCGTTGTTAGGTTCGAATTCACCTTCACTAAGTTCGGTTTTGGGCTTTCGCTTGCGCGCTCGAATCTGCTCTCTATTCTTGTCGTCGTAGCTCTTTTGATACGACAAGCGAGCGTCGCGTGTGCGCTGATAGTAGCGCTTCTGTGCTGCCTTAATGCGCTCTTTGTTAGCGAGATATTGCTCGGGTGAGTACGCCATCTTCTATATTATTAACTTTATATTTATCAGGATAGAAAAAATAATGGTACACCTTAAAAGTTCACCTTTATTTTCTGCACCATTGGCATTCAGCTTTCAAATGCAACAATCAAATTGACAAGATCATGAATTCATGTTGAAGCGAACTAACCTCAACTAAGATGGAATCCTGTAGATGACATCCATTGCGGAATCAAACACCACAACACCTGCCACACGTGCGTCATAACACACGACGAAGAGCTTGTCGCAGTCGCGCATATTTTCCGCTATACGTTCAATCGGCACATCGTCAATCGAAGCAACACGTCGAAAGTCAACCAGACAGAACTCGGTCAACGGGAGCGCGGAATAGCGACCACCAGGGGAAAACCGTTTGATGTGTTCAGCCAAGTCGCTGGCTTCTCGCAACAACTCGATGCCCCAAAAGATGTCACCTCCATGAATTGTAAAATCAACGAACCCACTGGATCCAAACAACGCACCCACATCCGCAGACGTCTTGAAAGTGCTTGGTGTGCAGCGATACGCAGCCTTGTAAAATTCCATTTGCCACGCTCTTATTGAGAGTTACCGGTTTGGTATCGGTTATTGACCGTGAACCGGTTAGCCCGAACCGGTCCAATCCGAACCCACGCCGATTACGCCACCGCGGATTACGCCACTGTCGATTACGCCACCTGTGGGTACAAGATTGTAGGTACAAGATGGTCATCGACGTGGCGCTCTCTGATTGGCTGAAGTAACTCAGTATCCAGTAAAGAATCAAGTAGGGTGTATCCAGTAGGTCTAGAGATAGCAAGAAGGCTTTCGAGCTCAAGACCTCAAACAATCACTTTCGAATCTTCCTTCTCCCCCTCAAGTGGTCTTCGCTCCGGTCTCACCCAGCGTGCTCACTCCTCCGCTTCGTCCAAGCTTCGTCTCTCCAACTACACCTTACATCAGGTTATGAGCCCAAGCACCATATCCTCTGCGCAAGACACCTCGGCCAAGGTCTCCATCGATAAGTTCAACGGAGACAATTACGCGACGTGGAACCGCTACATGCGTGGCGTGTTCCTGACCAAGTCGGTGTGGCATGTCGTGAACCGCGAGACGACTCCGAGCTTCACGGATACGCGGGCCAAGGACGACTACGTCAAGTCGAGCAACATCGCGTTCGGACTGATGTTGCTCCACATGAATGCGGACTACCATCATGTGGTTGATGACTGCGAGGAAGCGTGGGTCGCCTGGTCGCGCCTGAAGACACTGTACGGAGGGTCGCAGAAGGCTGGGCGCATCTACCTGAAGCGCCAGCTCTTCAGCGTGGAGATGTCGGAAGGCGGCAATGTGTTGCATCATTGCAACGAGGTCCTCAACATCAGCGCCAAGCTCAGCAGTATCGGCGCCAAGATGGAGGACGAGGACGTGGCGATCTGCTTATTGCGCAGCCTCCCCAAGAGCTACGAGAACGTCGTGCTCAACTTGGAGATGAGCAGCGCGGAACTGCGATCGCAAGACGTCGTGGAGGTGCTCACGAACGAGCATATCAAGCGGCAAAGCGAGAAGACGGCAACGGCGACGGTGAAGACGGTGAAGACGGAGAACGCGGCCAAGGAGTTCAACACCGACCGAGAGTCTCGCCAGTGCACATACTGCGGGAAATTGGGGCACACGGTGGACACGTGCTGGACCAAGCAGAAGGACGAGAATCGGGGCCCAAGACGCGGCGGCAATGGCAATGGCAACGGCCGTGGACGCGGGGCCAACAACATCCAGTGGAGAAACGACAGCGACGGATACGACTACGACTACGATCGAGTGGCGTTCGCGGTTTCCATGGAATGTGGAATTTCGACGGGCAAGAATATGTCCGGGATGTGGGCGGTCGACAGCGGCGCAACGCACCACATCTGCAACGACAAGGCCAAGTTCGCCAATTTGATCGAGCGAAATGAAGGCGAACTTTCGGTGGCCGACGGCAACAAGGCGGCAATCAAGGGTGTGGGGACCATCGTGGAACGAGTGGTTCTGCCCAACGGCGACGAGCGCGAGATCGAGATCAAGAACGCGCTGTACGTGCCGAACATGAGCAAGAATCTGCTCTCGGTGCCGCAGATCAACAAGAGTGGCAAGTTCCAAGTGGTGTTTGACGGCACCGAAATGCACGTTTCGCGCAAGGACTCGAAGCTAGTGGTGGCGACGGCGGATCTCGTGGATGGCCTCTACTGGCTTCGCACGCCTCAGCGATCGGCGAATGCAGCGACAAGTGGAAGAACGGTCGACTTGCATGCGCGTATGGGTCACGCTCCAGTCGAGGTGCTTCGCAAGATGGTCGACACCAAGATGATCAAGGACACGAAAGCACCCTCCAAGTCGAGTGGAACCAGCGTGTGTCGCGGTTGTCAACAAGGCAAGATGGTCCAAAAACCGTTCCCCAGCAACCGTGACAAGCGTCACTACGACACGTTCGAGTTGCTCCACTTCGACATCTGCGGACCCATGGAAGAAAACTCGCTTGGTGGTAGCAAGTATCTGCTACTGATTGTGGACGAAGCCAGCGGGTGTATGAAGGGTTTCTGTCTGCGTGCCAAGTCGGAGAGCGAAGACTGCATCAAGACGTACATCATGAAGGTGCAGACGCAGTTCGGCAAGAAGGTCAAGTTTGTGCGGCATGACGGAGCTCGTGAGTTCGCTACCAACTCGCTCAAGGTCTTCTACGAAGACGAAGGCATCGAGCAGCAAACCACGGTTCCGTACGCGCACCAGACCAACGGCACGGCAGAGCGAGCCATCCGGACTATCGTCACGATCGGCCGCAGCATGCTGCATCACGCCAAGCTGGACAAGTGTTTCTGGGCTGAGGCGGCCATGACGGCCATCAATGTGAAGAACCGCCTGCCGTCACCCAAGATCGAGCACAAGACTCCGTTTGAGATCGTGTACAAGTCCAAGCCGAGTGTGAAGCACATGCGCGTGTTCGGCTGTCGGACGTACATTTTGACTCCGAAGGAGAAGCGGCTCAAGTGGGACCCCAAGGCTCGCGCCGGAATATTCCTGGGCTACGAAGAAGTGTCCAAGGCATATCGACTTTATGACATCGAGGCGGGGCAGGTGGTTATCAGTCGCGATGTCAACATCGATGAATCGACCTTTGGACTTTCACCGCGGATTTCCGATGAAGATGTCGACGACCTGGACTTCGACTCGCTCGACATGGACATCGACAATGACGGTTCGCACCAGACGGAGTACACACAGGCAGGGAAGCGCAAGAGCCGCCCGAGTGACGAAGATGAAGCTGCCAGAAGACCGCGAGCTGTGCGTCATCGACCTGGACTGGAAGAAGCAAGTGCCCCGAACGACTCCTCTCCACAACGAGCAGACGCAGACGAAGAAAAAAAGTCTGGAGATCAAGATGAAGAATCGACTCCCCCTGTGTTTTGGCGTGCAAGTGCCAACGCAGTCGAAGCAGCTGTGGATTTATCGGAGCCGTCGACATTCCAAGAAGCGGTGAGCGGCCCAGACCAAGTGCACTGGCGCAAGGCAATTCGTGCTGAGCTCAAGTCGATGCGACTTCGTGGTGTGTTTCGTGCTGCCAAGTTGCCCAACGGACACCGCGCCATCGGTACCAAGTGGGTGTTCAAGATCAAGCGCAAAGCGGATGGATCGATCGAAAAGTACAAGGCGCGCCTCGTGGCCAAGGGGTTCAAGCAGAAGTACGGCATCGACTACACGGAGACGTTTTCGCCCGTGGTCAAGTACGTGACGCTGCGCATGGTCATCGCTATTGCCAAGTACTTCGGCTGGCCTCTCGACCAACTCGACGTGGTGACAGCGTTCCTGTACGGGATAATGAAGGAGCAGGTGTTCTGCATAGTTCCTGAAGGCGTCGAACTGGATGGCAACTTCGACTGCCTGGAATTGGTGAAGGCGATCTACGGTCTCAAGCAAGCTTCGCGCGTGTGGAACGAGACCTTCGACGAATTCGTGTGCTCTATCGGCTTCCAAGTGTCGGCCTTCGACCCGTGCATCTACATCAAGGTGGTGGACGGTCACTGCGTGCTCGTGCTGGTGTATGTGGACGATGTGCTGATCACCGGGAGTTCACCCGAGCTGATCGCACGCACGAAGACGGACCTCAAGACTCGCTTCGAGATGACCGACAGCGGCAAGTGCGCGTTCGTTCTTGGGATCGAGTTGGTGGACGGCCCAGACGGCAGTGTGACGATGTGCCAGCGGCGCTATGTGGATGACATTCTCAAGCGCTTCGCCATGGATGAGTGCAAGGCCGTGGTGAGTCCCGTCGACATGAGCACTCGACTGGTTCCAAGCGACGCAGCGACCAAGGTGAACGCTCCGTTTCGCGAAGCTGTGGGTGCCCTGATGCACCTGATGACTGCCACGCGCCCGGACATCGCGTACGCTGTGGGCTATGTGTCGCGTTTCATGGAGAATCCTCAAGAGGAACACTGGGTGGCAGTCAAGCGTATCTTTCGCTACCGGCAAGGCACAAAGACGCACGGGATCTGCTTCAAGCCGGGCAACAAGATCGACTTTCGTGGATACTCGGACGCAGACTGGGCTGGCGACCTCGCCGACCGCAAGTCGACTTCAGGCTACACGTTCATGCTGATGAGTGCGCCTGTGAGCTGGGGCAGCAAGAAGCAGTCAAGCGTGTCGCTGTCTACGAGCGAAGCGGAGTATATTGCGCTCAGTCTGGCGATCCAAGAGGGCAAGTGGATTCATCGCCTGCTGTGCGAGATCCTGGCAGCTGCCAACGAGACGGGACCCGAGCTCATGATCCGCGAAGACAACCAGTCGTGCATCAAGATGACGAAGAACCCGGTGAACCACGGCCGCGCCAAGCACATCGACATCAAGTACCACCACATCCGCGACGAAGTGAAGCGCGGTGAAGTGAAGCTCCAGTATTGCGAGACTTCCGTGATGCTGGCGGACATCATGACGAAGGCGCTCGCGGGACCACGCCACACGGACCTCACGGTGGCTCTCGGCATTCATGGGACTTCGCATTGAGGGGGCGTATTGAGAGTTACCGGTTTGGTATCGGTTATTGACCGTGAACCGGTTAGCCCGAACCGGTCCAATCCGAACCCACGCCGATTACGCCACCGCGGATTACGCCACTGTCGATTACGCCACCTGTGGGTACAAGATTGTAGGTACAAGATGGTCATCGACGTGGCGCTCTCTGATTGGCTGAAGTAACTCAGTATCCAGTAAAGAATCAAGTAGGGTGTATCCAGTAGGTCTAGAGATAGCAAGAAGGCTTTCGAGCTCAAGACCTCAAACAATCACTTTCGAATCTTCCTTCTCCCCCTCAAGTGGTCTTCGCTCCGGTCTCACCCAGCGTGCTCACTCCTCCGCTTCGTCCAAGCTTCGTCTCTCCAACTACACCTTTCATCAGCTCTTTCCAAAGGAATATCACTCGACAAACTTCTGCCAAGCGTCTGGCGGATGCTATCGTAATCGATCGATCGCATCACTCGAGCGATCATCTCTGGAAGGGTTTTGGGGACATGAAGTGCTCGGACGATGTGACCAACGCGCATCTTGACAAAGAATCGCCACATCACTGGTGACGAGAACTCAAAACGCCGCTCAGTGTGAACCAGTATACCCTTTCGGAGACATTGCTCGACTATATCAGTACCAAAATCAGAGTTGGTACCATAAGCAATGCGTTCTAGCTGATCCAGCTCGTCCTCGCCAAGGGTTTTCAACACGTTCACAGAGCGTGTTGATGTCAGCGCTTCAAACAGCGCATTATCGTTGGCTCGATTCAGTGACCCAGTTTGCAGCATGCGGATCCACTCGGCTGGCAATGGTTGACGACTCGCACTCCTATTGCAGGAGACATAGACTTTATTCAGTTCATGAATGGTAGTCGCACAGAGACCAACGTGCCCACCCGTCACCTCTTCCAAATTGCCACAGAATTCCTCCATCGCAGATAACGACGATCCTTCAAAGCACGTGATGCCCTTAAACCACTTTTGAACGTACTCAGAGACTTCGTCATGGCTAAAATTCAACTGGTCGATGCCCAACACAATCCTATCGTCGAACTGTATTGGAGTAGCGAGTCGCGTGTACTCTACACCAGATTCATATGCTTCAAACATCAATATTCTGACGCTGTAGTTCCCGTTGCTGAGAACGTACTTGACCAGCTCCCAAAAAACAGCGGATTTGCGTCTCGGAGAATTTGTACCTTCTCTGTAGATCACTTGCACTTCGTCCACCACCAAATACACCACGCAGTTCGGTTGTGTTGGAAACGTCGCCACTGCGTCCTTCCAGTCAATTTCGCACTGCTTCTTGAAATTCTCCTCAAAGGTCTCGTTCTTGTGTGTCGACAATGCCGAGAAGTTGAACAGATCCATCTTCTTATTGTCGATGGTATGCCTAACCACCAACGATCGGCCGACTAGCGCCGCCAGTGATGTTTTCCCAGTCATTGGTGGGCTTTTCACCAGCAGCACATGCGTTTCTTCGAGTCGGCGGATGATATCCGCGGTGAGAGTGGCCCGAGAAAGCGTTTGTGGATCTTTCAGATTAACGCCTTCTCCTTCCACAATCGATCCACGCGTGCCATACCAGGCGATATTCTGGATTGTAGCGCTATTCGCTGGATGCGATAATGCTGATCCAATAGACCCCTCCGGAACCACCACCAGCACGTGCACAGGGACCTTTTTCGCCTTAACATCTTCCTTCGTGACTCGGAACCGCATGTCTTCCTCCGATAATCCAACCAAGTTGAGCGGCGCTCCCGCAACGTCCAATAGCTCCAAATCACTCGTGTCATTAACACCTTCCTTCACCTCTTTCTCCGTCAGCCACGCGCCGGCGCCTTTCTCCTTCTTCGCCAGGAAGAGCTCCAGGTCCGATGCAACGACGCTCCTGAATTTATCGTCGTGTATAAACTTATCTTTGATTTCCCCCCAGATCACCTCCTTCAACGCTGAAACCGACTCAGCATCGTCGATTTTCACCTCGAACGCGCTTCCCGCCACACCAACAATCGCACAGAAGAGCTATACCATCTTTCCTCGAGTCGGTGGATTCTGGAATGAGGAAGAAGGGGGAGAGAATGTCTGATCGTATTTAAGCGAAAACGAAGGCGTGTCACATAGACTTCCAACCAATGGTGAGAGGCCACGTTTGTCGCGTGATTAGAATGGCAGAAAAAACTGCCAGCGTAATGTGCTGCGCTCAACATAATTTTCACTTCGAATGAATGCCTCCTTTGCATGTAATCCCAATGTTGCTACATATGTGCGGTGCTTGGAGGTGTGGAGTAGACCTCCTTCGCGCCAGGTGTTATTAGCGGTGTTGTAGTCGAATTCAACAGATTGTGATCAGGAAGCTTTAGCCCTACTCTCGCTTGTAAATTACGGGAAGAAAAAAAACTGCCGGCGTAATGTGCCGCAACCTACTACTGGCGCCATGAGTGTGGAGACCATATCGATGCTGTGCGTGCTGGTCTTCACCTCCACACTTGTTAGGCCCTAATTTCTCCGTCGGTGGCAAGACATGAGGACATGAGCTGACAATCCCCAACGAATACGCGAGATCCCCGAGATATTCACGTTGGGGGGGTGGGGGGGTTATCAAAGCGAACAGCGAATCTCGTCCTTCTTTCCTGGCGTCTGAATTACTTCGGAGCACTGTATTGCGGAAGAAATGATTAGTACGAATTCGTGTGGTCATCAGCTGTGCAAGTCACTCGTTGAGTAGATTTGCTCACGCGTGACGGGGTGGAAGAAAAGACTGACAATCTGTTGGGGCTCCGTGATTACGCTGAGGAATGTACCTACGTTTTCTATTGGCAATCTCGCCTCGCCAACAGATTACTTGCACCGACAATGTCGATTCAACATGTCGCTCAAATCAATCAAATGAACCATGGTATTTTTCATCCTACGACCAGAAGCAAAGACCATCGACTGCAAGCAAGACCAGCAGCAGCTAGATCAGCCACCGAAGGTGATGTTGCTCTAAGTAACGGTCGTCTATATAGCTATGTTCTCACAACCACCACGGTTTTCGTGTATTTTTTCAGAGGTGGAAGGGGGCGTTCACCCGTGCTGTGCAGACGATCGCGGAGGAGAGACGTCAATCGATCGGAGAAGGCCGACTCACGTCCTTCGCAGATGTGGTGCAAGCAGCAGCGGCATTCGATCGCAATGGTCATATCCGAATGGACTTCGACGACGACGATGACAAGTACAACATCTCGGGGCTACAGGAGGAGGCTAAGAAGACCCAAGCGGAATCGCTCCAGGTTACACGGCCAAGAGGTGGCGGAACCGACCTGAACGTGCCGTCCTTGGCCATTTGCATCATGATCGTCGGCACCCACGGCGACGTGCAGCCTTTCGTCGCCATCGCCAAGACACGGCCACCGCGTACGCCTCGCTACCCACGCCGTCTATCGTGATTTCGTCATGAGCCATTGCGTCGAGTTTTACCCGCTCGGAGGAGACCCCAAGGAACTCGCAGCTTATATGGTCAAGACGGGTGGTCACTTGATTCCCCTCAGTCTCGAGGCGATCTAGAAGGACGTGCTACGAAACATGCAGATGATTGAGGAGATCATCCAGTCGACATGGCCTACTGTATCCGAAGCAGACCCCCATGGCGGAGGCCCCGGCATCCCCGGCAAACCCTTCCGAGCCCAAGCCATCATCGCCAACCCAGTATCCTACGGCCACATTCACGTCGCTGAACGTCTTGGTGTGCCACTGCACATCATGTTCCCACAAACGTGGGTGCCCACGACAGCGTTCCCACACCCGCTTTTCAACATGCCGTACACTGGCAAACCCAAGAAGGTGAACTACATGACGTACAAGTTGGTGGATCTGCTCATGTGGCAAGGTACAGAGGTAATGGTGAACGCGTTCCGCACCGATGTGCTCGACCTGCGCAAGATCTGGAAAGGAGACGGCGGTCGTGACATTCTGCTGGACCTCGCCATTCCCCACGCGTTCATGTGGAGTCCACACCTGGTGCCGAAGCCGAAGGATTGGGGCAAAATCTACGACGTCATCGGTACAGTCACGCTAGAAGGACCCGGTACAAGCTACACGCCAACGCCAGAGCTGGAGGCTTCCCTGGGATATGGCGGTGGTCCCATCTTCGTGGGCTTTGGGTCCATGGTCCTCCAGGACCCAAAAGGTGTCACCAAGATGATCATTGAGGCAGCGGAGCAAGCACAAGTGCGGGTGTTAATCCAGTCGAGCTGGAACGACATGGCCGGAGACATCGACGTTCCCGACAACATCTTCTTCCTCGGTAGCTGCCCGCACGACTGGCTCATGCCGCGCGTATCAGCGGTGATCCACCACGGCGAAGCAGGCACTACAGCGGCGGGTCTTGTCGCTGGCAAGCCAACGTTCATCGTCCCATTCTTCGGAGACCAGCCGTTCTGGGGGTCGTGCTGTCCTGGACGCTGGTGTCGGAGTGGAGCCTTGTCCGATCTCAGAGCTGACAACCGAGAAGCTTCGTTCTGCTTTCGAGAGACTGGGAAGTCCGGCGCTTCACAAGCGTGTAGTCGCATTAAGAGACCTCATGCGGCAAGAAGATGGTGCTGGTGAGGCTGTACGCTGCTTCTACCGCAATTTGCCTGTGCACCTCGTGCGGTGCGACCTGGATTGTGGTCGAGCTGCGACGCTGTGGAGTCAGAAAGACAAACTTCGCTTGTGTAGCGAGTGCGAGTTCGTGGTGACGTCCCGCCCCGAGAATTCAGCAAAGGATATTGTCGAGTACACTTACGTTGGCTATTCCGCTCGAGACCCAGACAGCGTGTTTGAAGGCGCTTCGTCTGGGGTTGGGGCGATGGCCCACGCTATTGGATCGGGTGTCAAGGATGTGTTTGTTAAGCCTGCACAAGGATATCGCCAGGAGGGAGCGAAGGGTGCTGTGGTGGGGCTTGTAAAGGGCCTGGGTGGACTCATGATCAGCCCCTTGGTCGGGACGATGGTGTTCGCTGACCACGTGGCAACTGGCGCGTACAACGACTGCCGTGAGAAGAGCAATGAGAAGAAGAAAGGTTCGATCATCAAGGGCGACAATAAGTTTCTGACTTCTCTGGGCTTCAAGTCTCGCAATGTCCATAACGGCTCGATGAGTGCAGATGAGGTGGTGGATGGAACGCCCCCGGTCTCGGCAGATTGCAATTGAGTTGACGACCGAGGAGAAGAAGTGGATGGAGAAGAGATTTCACGTACTGATGGAGGAGCGTAAATGCGATGATGACACGGCATTCAAGTTAACGAAGACTAGACGGATCGGGTACACCCCAGAACGAGTCACTGCCGACGATGAAAATTTGTATGACAATGACCGGGAGTTGGGAAGGAAGCGTCGGACAGTATGTTGCAATCGGAAAGCGACTCAAAGCAGACGGCCACTGTGTACGACTCGCGACCAACGCAGTTCATCGTGACCGAATCGTCAAAGCTGGCCTTCTTTCCTACCCGCTCGGCGGCAGCCCGACCACGATCACGACCTTCCTGGAGTACATCCACCAACAAGCGAAGGACAAGAAACGACACCAATCACGTCTGCTGAATTTCGTTCGCCAGCGAGACTTGTTCCCAGAGATAAATGATCTGCGCGAGCTTGTGTTTTCGCTCTAGCCAGCGTGTGTGGAGGCAGACATTCTGACCCCTGGCCAGGCCTTCCGTTCCGACGTCATCATCGCACACCCGAATTTGTTCGGACAGACCATCGTGGCGGAGCGTCTCGGTGGGCCTCTGCACTGTATGAGCGATGCTCCACTGTCTCGGACACAAGCCTTTCCCCGCCTCCTGAGTTCCAGCATGTATTTACACCGACCGTACAGCTATGCACCTGCCAATGCAGCTTCGTACGACGTCATCGACAACTTGGTGTGGGAGAGTATGGGAGATATCTTGGACGAGTTCCGGTATTCTCTGGGGCTCACTGGCAAGACCAATGCCAACAACTTGCTGAGTGAATGGCGTGCTCCTCACACGTACTTGTGGAACTCTGCGTTGTTGCCGATGCCCCAAGACTGGAGAAGCGAGATCACAGTCACTGGGCGCATCGACACAGAGGAAGACGACGACAAATTCGCTGACATTGAACAGAAGCTGCAGTCGTTTGATACGGGGAACTCGAATACCCCAACCATCTACTTCGGTCTGCAGTGCGACGAGTGGGATTCTCACCGCGTTCAAGAACTCGTCACCTGTCTCGAGAAGGCTGCGAAGACTGCAAACGTGCGCATTATTCTCCAGCGGTGCAAGAACAACAACACCGGTGGGGAGATTGGAACCGATACGGTGCTCGAGATCGACCACCACTTCCCCATGAAGCGCATCCTTCCGTATGTGAAGGCCGCCGTGCATTGGGGAGATCTCTCCACCACGTCAGCGTGTTTAGCAGCAGCAAAGCCCGCCTGTGTGGTTCATGGCACTAGTACGCAGCGTTTGTGGGGCCAGGTCTTGGCACTATCAGGCGCGGGGGGTTCAGCCCCTGGAGATCGACTCACTGACACCTTCCAACCTCGTTCGTACGTTCGAGACCTTGTTGGATCCCAAGCTTGGGGATTGTGCCAAGTGTCTCGTTCCCTCGTTCTCGTCATCGGATGCTCTTGAGGCTGCCGTACAGCAATCTACCGCTGACTGGCATGACTTGCGACCTGGACCCAACGCTCATCGCTCGCATCTACGACTCGGTCCACGAGCTCAAACTATCGTATGAAGCGAGGCTGGTGGTGCACCAGATCACTGGTGACGGTGGCAGTGCGGGCGACTTGAAGTATAAACCGCTCAAGTATTCGAGCCATCACCCGCCCAAGTTTTCGTTACGGCAGCTGGACACGGAGCGTCTTCGTTCCTTGTCACGTAGCAGCTCTCCAACGTACCAGCCTACAGTCGCGTACAGTCATGATCCTGCCAGTGGAGACTTGACAAAGGGCAGATCTCCTCGAAAGAGACGTGCCTCACTGATGCGCGGCCAGTCGATGCACTGGACGTGGTGGAGATGCCCAAGTTTTGGAGTTCACCGGAAGAGAAGACGAAGTGTATGAAGAAGATCAATGCCAAGCATGAGCAGGTGTTGGTGGGGCGTGGCAGTGGTGGATCTTCATCGACCTCGTCGACAACTTCGTCACCAAAGATCGACGTGGTCTCTCCTTGAGTTGCTTCGGACGCCATTAATTTTCATAATAATTGAGCGATGATAGATTCGAGAACTTACTGTTGATTTTTTTTATTTCTACTCCACCGACATGTACAGCAGCTCTTCTTGACGACGTCTCGCCTCATTACCCACCCCAAAGAACCGCATCATTGCTTCACGTTTACTCGTGTTCTTCAGCTCCTTGACGAGGCGATCGTAGGCTACGATCGTGGCTTTGCGCACAGCTGCTTCCTCCTCAGCAGACGACCAGAACATTGCCGAAGTTACACGAGAACTGGATGGAGTCGACCCCGTTGAAGTGTTACTTGACGCGTAACTTTGATCATCTGTCGGGATCTCCAGCATGTCTAGCGTTAAGCGCACTGCATCGTACTGGCGAACTGGTTTGGTATCACGTCGTTCTTCTCGTAGACTGTCACGAATGGAAAATGTCGGAGGATGGCTCCCACCATATCGAAGAGGCCTGTACGGTTCAAAGCCTTTGCTTTCGTCGCGACGAGGCTGGACAGCCACGTAGGCTTGGAGTGACAATTTGACTTTGTGACGCGGATCGAATACTCGTGCGATCTTGGCCGGATCTACATCGCAACTCATTGCTTCTACCGGTAGATTAGCGTAAAAGGCCTTAACTGCGTCCTTAACAGGTTTCGCTCGATCGAATGTGGTGGATAATCTCTTCGCTTTCTCTCGGGTATCGGAGTGAAGGAGATCCCTGAAATTCAAGGCTAGAGATTCCACGGTACACGTTTCCCAGTCGATCAGTGGCAGACCCACCTGGGCTTGCTCACACACGCACGCCATGAAGTGCTGCAATGAATGGGTGCCGCACATACCCACGGGCTTGCCAGCCGAGAGCGCTTCAGCAGTGATATCGGGTTCTCCCCAGTGGATTGCTGCAACCACGTTTTGCTCCTGAAACAGGCGTGTATAATTGAGGTCGCTGGGAATCTGAAGGACGTTGGCAGACTGGTAGGGATCTCGCTTTTTATCACCGACCTCGCGAGTCTGGAAGATGATGCGTACGTGGTTCTCTGGGGTAGCGGCAGCAGTATCAATCTTTCGCAGTAACTCGTCTAAATCATCGGTTGTCATCGACCGCGTGGAGACGCCAAAGTAGATAATTGGCGGAGTTGACGTCTGGAACGCGAAATGCGCGAGTTCACTCGGCCACTTGAAACGTTTGCTTTCTTTCTCGCGCTTCTTATGTTTGCTTCGGCTGAGCCCGTCACTAGTTCCGAGCGTCACGTGGCCAACAACTGACAGCTCAGCTCCCCAGTCCAGCGGCTTCGGTAGCAGTGCAGGATTCCAGAGGTAAATATGAGGCACATCCCATCGAACCAGCGGGTCAGGGAGATCGCAACGTTTGTTGAGGCCAATGAAGGCGCGAAACTGGGTCAGAACTTCTTGTACGCCACCGTGCCAGAGAGTGGTGTCAACGACGCCATAAGTCATTAAATTGCTCTGACACAAGGTCATAATAGTCGGTTCAAGGCCGTTGACGGAGCTCAGAGGATGAGGAAAACAATATGTCGGAGAAAGAGGATCCAAACTCGCGCATTGGAGTGGGATCCCGAGTCGTTCAGCTACGTGAACGTGGCCAAGGAGCAGTGGATGCCACAAGAGCGAATCAGCGCGAAAATGGACTCCAGGGATGTTTGCACCACCACCATGAGGGTCCGATCCATACGCTGCTGGCCACAGCGAGTAAACAAGCTCCTTGAAGGCTTGGATGGCACCTGTATCGAGGCGGCCCACCTGGGCTGAGTTCTGACATTCGTACACAAACTTAGCAAAGTCTTGAACACTCTCGGGTGCTCCAGCAAGTGGGTAGAATTCCAGCCCGCGTGTCATGATCTCAGCGCGAAAACGTTCGTTAGCTGCAACCCGTACGCGATGTCGCTGCTCCTTGAGCTTGATCCCGATCGCTACAAATTGCTTCACTCCATTATTCCAGGTACCGATAGTAGCGAGACAGATATTCATGACAGGGACAGACAAATCGGTTTCCTGGGCCTTCTGTACTCTTGAACACGCTTCCCATTCAGCAGTAGTCGACGGTTCCACTACATCGGCCGATTCATCAGGAACATTCAACGAGATCTCCACGACCCCCGTTGGCGTAAGCTTTGCAGTCTTTAGCGTGATGGTAGACGCTTTGCCTTTGTCCATATTAATACATTCAACAACGCTGGTCGTAGCCTCCGCATCGAGAAGGGTGATATCGTTGCTAGGAAATTCTTGCGCTGGCTGGTGGTACCGGCTTTGGGGCTCCACACGAACAGAAAACAAGACACCGTCCTTCTGTAGCCTGAGTTGTTGGACCCTTTCAGCTTTCAATAAGGCTTCATAACGCGTTCGATAGCGGCGCTTTACGGCATGCCGCAGTTGTTTCAGCATCTTCTCACGGTCTTTACGTCGCACAAAAATCACGAGGTCAACAGCATTGGGACCAACTGCCAAGCAGAACGTGTCGACGAGACCATCCTCTGCCCCAAGTGCCGCCATTAAATGTTGGTCGAACACACTGTTCAATTTGCGATGTCCTTCTTCTCGGTTCGCGTTCTTTTGCCCTGTAGCCGCATGGTCTGCAAGAAGCAGAGCTCCGTGTACTGGTCTCACCAGCAAATAGTAGACCCCAGCCACCGTTCCTTTAATCCCTCCAACGATACCTCCCTTGATCAAACCTTTCGCTGGCTGTACTAACACACCCGTAAACGCCCCAGTCAGTTCGTGGGCGAAGACGATGACGCCGGTGGCTACTCCAGTCAACAACGAGCTTGGACCTCGAGCAGAGTAGTCAACTGCATTGTATCGCAACAAGCTTTGATGCTTCTTGCCTTGACGCTCTCTCACCACAAACGCACAGCGGTCGCAGAGCTTGATCCTGTCGTGGACACTCCACTGTGAAGCAATACGCTGGTGATCCAAGTCACACCACATGTCTTGCGTCGGGAGATGGCGGTAGAAACTGCATATAGCCTCTTCAGCGCCATCTTCTTGCTGCATAATATGCTGCATCGCTTCTGCTCGTTCACGCAGCTCTGGGTTTGCTAGATCCACGAAGGCCTTACGCAGTATTTCGGTCGTGAGTTGAGTTATGGGGCAGGGAGCTACACCCACTCGAGCACTTACAACAGCCTGGCCCCAGAACGGTTGGTCTCCGAAAAATGGCACAATGAAGGTTGGTTTACCAGCAAGTAGCCCAGCTGCAGTGGTGCCAGCTCCGCCGTGATGAACAACGGCAGACACTCTGGGCATGAGCCAGTCGTGTGGACAATTGCCGAGGAAGAAGACATTGCTTGGGATCTCAATATCGCCAGCCATATCACTCCAGCTCGACTGAATCAGGACACGAACATTGGCTTGTTTAGCTGCTTCGATGATCATCTTCGTTGTTGCCAGAGGGTTCGCTAGTATCATGGAACCAAAGCCGACGAAAATGGGACCTCCGTCATCTCCTAGGAAAGCTTCAAGCTCGGGAGATGGAGAGTAGACGGACGCGGCTTCTTTCAAGGTAACAGTCCCAATGACATCGTACAGATCTCCCCAGTCTGCAGGTTTCGGTACTAGCTTAGGACTCCACATGAAAGCGTGGGGGATATTCAGATCCAGAAGCAACTCGGAGCCAAGGTCACCATTGCGAATTGGACGGAGCTTCAGCACCTCCGTTCGGAATTCGTTGATCAGTCCCTCCGTCCCATGCCACATGATGAGATCGACCAGTTTGTACGAGAGATAGTTCCTCTTCTGCCATTTACCAGTGTATGCCAGATTCGACAACGGATGTGGGAACGCCATAGTGGGCACCCATGGCTGTGGGAACATGATGTGGAGCGGGACACCGAGGCGTTCGGCTACGTGAATATGTCCGTACGAAACGGGGTTAGCAATGATAGCCTGTGCTCGAAACGGAGGCCCTGGAACACCTGGCCCCCCGCCGTCAGGATCTGCATCCGATACGGCCGGCCACGTGGAGAGCACAATTTCATTGATCATCTCTCTGTTTCTCGGGACATCTTTCGTAAGCGTCTCGATTTTGGTTGGAATGAGGTGGCCACCGGTCTTGACCATGTAAGCAGCTAGCTCTTTCGGGTCTCCACCCAGCGGGTAGAACTCGACACCGTGGCTCATAACGAAGTCTCTGTACACTGCGTGGGTGGCCAAACGCACGCGATGACCATCTCGTTGCAGTCGTTGTGCGATGGCCAAGAACGGTTGAACATCACCTCGTGTGCCCACAATGAGGATGCAGATACTCATCAATGGCGGAACTGAGACCAACTGGTAGTCGTCGCAGTTGACTTTCGGTGTCTTGCTGGCTGCGTCGTGTTCCTGTCTGGAGGAGTCGGGCGATCCGCTTTGCACTTCAATAGTGTTGACTCGGGGTGTTTGCAGATCGATCGCATCTTCTGCCGGGAATTCCAGTTGGATGTGACCATCAGGTCTCTGGAGCGCGAGGATCGCACGGTGAACCTTGCGGAACTTGTCACTCGCGAATGACCTTGCATTGGATGGTAAAGTGTCAACTGGAGCTGTGCGATGCATGTAGCTAAAGGGTTATCGAGTGCAGTGCGAATCGGTGAATGAACTGGTGCCCTGTTTGGGACTAAAGTTAGCGTAACCGTTGCACGATTATCAATAATCCAGCAATAGCGACGAACGAATGTGGGTATGATACCCACAATAGCTTTTAGAGCATGCATGCGTAACTGCTACCATCACACTGCGTCGATAACCCACGCAGCTAGTTGCCGTCGTTGTTGTTGCTTCGCTTCTCCTTTTTGATGAGATCGTGGATTTTGCGTAGCTCAGCCATTCGCTCCAAAATCTCGTGCTCGACTGGAGCAACCTTTTCTGGTCTCCCCAGAGCGATCATTTCGGACACGTAGCTCTTCCGGGACTCCACCTCTTTCAGTACCGCATCGTAGAGCTCCTCAAGCTGTGCCAGGCGATCCTTGGGGGATTTCCCATTACGCAGCGCAGCAGCATGTGAGAGTTCTCGATCGAGGAGATCTGCGCAGCACAAGAATCAGTGCATGATCATCTCGATCAATAAGAAGCGGAACTACGCACCAGATCCAGGCAAGAGCTCCCGGGGCAAGATGCTCCCAGTCGTGTACGAGAAAACCTGCTGCAGCTTCTCCTTCTCCTGATTCGGAGCGCGTCTAGCCAAACAACAAGTCAGCGATCGGCTATACCCTGCAAGTAATTAAACCAACCTGATGCAACTCATGCGAGATCCCTCCATCTGCCTCTTGATCTTGTTCATCTCCTTCTCAATCTCACTCAGCGGCTTCTTGTGCGTCGCCAGGAAGTCGATCGGGTGCATCTAAGAGCAAATTCACCACAGTCAGTACTCACGTCCCCACCGAAATCTCCACTCTCCAACCCACCTCAGGAGCTCCTCCCTTATACTTGGACGGCATGGGCGCCCTGATCGCTCGACTAGAAGTGTTGGCTACCAGTCGATGTGTCCTCGAGTCGGAAGCACCCACCATTCCGCCGCCAGGAATGAACGGCGCTGTCGTCTCCCGCGGCTTCGTCTTAAGCTCTGCAAAAACCAACAGTAGCATCAAGTAAATAACAGTGCAACAATTTTCCCCTCCGTTTCAGCCCACGTACTCGGGTACGAGACTTTGGGCTTGCTAGTCCCGCAGTAGAGCTTCTTCAGCAGCCGCCCCGCCTCCGTGTCGCTACCGAACGCCCTGCCAGCAGCAACAAGGCACAGTGACCATCACTCCTTTATCACCTTCGCCATCAAAACTCCAGTATCCACTCACTTCCAGGCTTCCGCCGTGCGATCCCCAGTACCGTCCTCCATAGTCCCGTCAATAAGTTCACAAAGTTGCAGTAGTTGAAGTGTCGTTTCGTGGTAATGGGACATAGACGGGACGTCGGAAGAAAAAATAAACAATCTGAGGCGAAATGGCTACACCCACATTCTCAATTCCGCACTCATGGAGTCTCTACGGCGCCTCACGAGCTCCGTGTTCGACACGGGCCTCGTGCGCCGTGGGAGCCTGGGAGACGTGCGGGCCCCGGACGCTCGCTCTCTGGAGCTCACCTTCATGACGGAGCGACTGATGGTCGTGGGCGCGCCCTGCGACGGCCCCACAGACAAGAAGCGCAACATGGTGAACGTCGACGACCTGGTCCACTTCCTGGAGGTGAATCACCGCGGCCACTTTATGCTGTTCAATCTCAACGCGCTGGACGACGCAACAGCAGACGAAGGCCGCCAGTCCGTGGCTGACAAACTGCACGAGCAGCTGCTCGAGTTCAATTGGGAACGCGACGGCATGAAGGCGCATACGCCGCCCTTGGATCTTATTTTCCGCATCTGCTACGCGCTAGACGCGTGGTTCTCGCTGGACCCGCAGCACGTGGCGCTCGTCAACTGCCAGACGGGCAAGACCCGCAGCGGTGTCGTCGTGGCCTGCTATTTGCTGTTCGCCAGGCTCGCGGACGATCCGACGGACGCCTTTGTCGAGTTCTACAGGAGACGCTGGGACATGAAGTCGCTCACGCCGCAGGCGCTGAAGAAGAAGACGCCCCCGTCCATCCAGAGGTTTCTCACAGGGTTCCACGAGCTGCTGGAGCACCAGAAACCGCCCAATGACAAGCCCTTGCTGCTCAAGGCCGTGATTTTTAGACAGCTGCCAGTGGAACTGCAGCCCTGTGTGCAGATCTGGGATGACTACAAGTTGGTGTTCTGTACTGATGAACTGCAGATCGGAGAGAGTGGGGAAGCTCCAGTGCTGGACTGGAATGAGGAGGACGGATTCTTTGCCATTCTGTGGGAGAACGGCGTCGAGTTGGACGGAGGATTCTCGATCTTGTGCTCCTTTGGAGAGGACTATGATAATGCAGACGACGTGGACGCGTCCTCGAGAGTTTTATTCAGGTATGCGGACTCGACGCTGTTTCTACTTCCCGGACTCGTGACGCTCAAGAAACACGATCTGGACTTGATGAAACAGTACGAGCACGGATTTGATGAAGACCAGTTCTCGGTGGATCTGGTGCTGCATGAGAACAGCACCAAGAAGTCACGAAATTCCGTGAGGATGGATTATACAGGGAACAGCGCAGTACGCCAGGGGCTGATAGAAATTACCAAGCACCACGTCGTGTTGCCGGACCCGGCAATGCACTCGAATTTTATCCGCATGGGCTTCTGCGAGACCCCCACTACGTTCGCACTGCAATGCTCTCAGAATGCACCGAATGTGGCACTAGACCTGCTGCATTCCAAGGGATTGTCAGCCTGCTTTGCTCAGGAAACAGCGGAGTTGGCGGCCAAAAAGGAGCAAGAAGAAACGACCAACAACAATCAGGCTGCGGATTCCCCTACCGAGAGCGACCGACAACCGGCGCTTCGTCGGCAAACGACGGCAGAAATTGTCGCCATGCAGTCCCAGCGTTCACGGTATTCGATCCCTACAGCGGTGGACTCGTCGTTGTGTGATACATGCAAGGAAGATGACTACATGATGCGACCGCAGATCGTCCGGTGTGCAGGGCGATGCGGGAAATATTACCACACGACGTGTGTGGGGTTGCGAAAGATTCCGTTTGGATTGACGACTATGAGTGATCGCACCAACCATGCGGTGTACGTGAAGAAGTTTTTTAGTGCGTGGGAATGCGACGCCTGCTCTCCGAAGGCTTCGCTTCCAACGACAAGCCTACCAGGCGGAGAGATTCCGTCAAACATGAAGTTGGTACCTGCGTCATGGGTTGGTGGAGCGCTGGGCACCACAGCGAACCCGCAAGATGTTACAGATGCAGGCAATGCAAGAGATTTATCGAGTACTCGGGACAGTCTATCTGTCTCGGTAGACGGAGAACCTCACTCGACTTCACGAGAAGAGTTCCATCAATTGAAGGAATTTCTAGCGACAAATGGTTTATCGATTGAAGATCTTATGAAAGCAGCAACGAGTCCAGCTGCCACGAGCGCTTCGGTGGCTATATCATTAGTGAATACCCTGGCATCAGCAACCTCTACCGGCACTCCGTCTGTTCCACCCAAGCTAGATATGAAGTCTGCGCTGCTGAACGAGCTGAAGACGACGAGAAAGTCTAGTGATGCAATCGAGACGTCGGCGGCTAGTAGTGTGGACAGCAAGTACACGTTGATGCTGAAGCGTGGTGTTCCTTTTGAGGCGGTTCAAAACTGCATGCGGAAGGACGGTGCTGATCCCTCGACATTGCAGCCCCTCCCCCCGAGCGAAGGCAGCACAGGTGATGACAACAGCGTCAACAACGTCCAGCAAATACGGCTGAAGGACATGGACGGATATGCCAAATACTTCCGAATGCTGCGAATGGGATGCCCAAAAGAAGCTGTGAAACAGAAGCTAACCATGGACGGGCTGGACCCTATCATTTTGGACTTTGGTCCTGATGCAATTTACGAAGAGGTCAAGGACCGCATCGCTGCTACATCGAGCGTGTCAAATCTTCAAGATGATATCAAATGCGTGCACCCGCCAGAAACTGAAGACGTGAAAGCTTCCGTATCAGAAGTGTTGTTGAAACACCATGAAGTGTACGCCAAGTATTTCAAGATGCTGAAGATGGGGCTGCCTGAGGGTGCTGTTCGCCAAAAAATGAAGGTGGACGGCGTTGATGAGCGTGCTTTGGACCTAGGAGGTGACGCTCCTTTCTCCAAGCTTCCGAAACCGGAGACGAGTGAACCCGCCGCTCCAGTGAATGATGTGAAGCTGAAGGATGATCCAAAGTATGCCAAATTCTTCAAGATGCTGCAGATGGGCTTGCCCGAAGGTGCTGTCAGGCAAAAGATGCAAGTGGATGGCGTGGACGAGAGGGCCTTAGATCTTGGTGGAGATGCAATGGTTTCACAGCTGGCAAGGCTGACTGGTATTAAACTACAGGACGATCCAACATACGCCAAGTACTTCAAGATGCTGAGGATGGGACTTCCAGAAGGAGCTGTGCGCCAAAATATGAAGACTGACGGCGTTGACGAGCGTGCATTGGATCTAGGTGGCGATGCACTTGTCTCGGAGCTGACTGCTCAGAAAAATGACGTCAAGCTTCAGGATGACCCAGTTTACTCGAAATATTTCAAGATGCTGAAAATGGGTCTTCCCGAGGGTGCTGTTAGGCAAAAAATGGCGACCGAGAGCGTTGATGTGCGTGCGCTGGAGCTTGGGCCCGATGCAACGGTTTCACAATTGTCCTCTGGTGTGGATGCTAATGCTGCAGCAAAGGTAGCAGTGGCGAAACCAAAACGAGCACGCAAAAAGCTGCACTGGCAAGCAATTTCTGAGGACCGACTGAGCAATCTCAACCAGCAAACGATTTGGGAAGACGAAGATGACGACGTTGATTTCGATGTGGATATGGATGAGCTCGAAGCCCTCTTCTTCGCGAATCAGAACACAAACAGTGCAAAAAAGAACTCGTCACGAGGACAGAGTAAAGCTCTGAAGCGCAAACAGGCGGTGACGTTAATTGACGGGAAACGCGCAATGAATGCCGCTATCTCGTTGGCCCGAGTCAAGCTCTCCTACAGCGAGATCGCTGATGCAGTGACGAAATTTGATCCAAGTGGATTGACTACTGAGCAGCTTATCGGAATTAACGAGTTCCTGCCGACTTCGGAGGAGGCGGCACTGGTTACTGGGTATGCCGGAGATAAGGAGATGCTGGGCGAGGTAAGTTCTTCAGTTGTCTTATGCTTGACGTGATGCGCTAACCTTACGATGATTTTGATCGTATCAATTAGGCTGAGAAATTCATTTTTGAGATTGCAAAGGTGAAGCGATATGCACCGCGAATGGAGTGTTTGGTGTACAAACTGTCCTTCACATCACGCAGCACCGAGCTCGCTGCTTCCGTGGCGCATCTGCAAAAGGCAGGCGAAGAAGTGAAGGGTAGCCGACTACTTAAGACCCTGCTGGCCATGGTGCTCAAATTGGGCAATACACTGAATGGAAGTGGTGAAGAGAATGGGATCAAGGGCTTCACTGTGGACTCGCTGTTGCGGCTGGGGCACACCAAGGCTGTCAACCAGAAGACGACCGTTCTGCACTATTTGGTCCGGCTTGTGAAAAAGAACCACCCCCAGGTACTTGACTTCCAGGCGGAGCTGCGAAGTGTTCCTCTTGCGGCACGTGAATCTTTCGACACGACCGACGAAGAGTTCAAGAAATTGGAGAAGGGACTGGCAAGTCTCAACACTGAACTGGGGCTGCTAGAAAAGGTTGGTAGAAACCATGTTATGGCTCTATTTGCTGCTATGCTAACGAGTGATTGTTCTTGAGCAGCAAGCAGTCGAGAGCTTAGGGCTGGAGGTCACCATCAAGGCAATGCAGACTGCAGCTTCTGAAATTGAAACCCAAATGAAGATACTCGCGGACGGGATATCCCGGGCAAGGGACGAGGTTTCGAGTGTGCTGGACTACTTTGGTGAAGACCCGAAGCGAAACCCGACTGAGTTCTTTTCCACGCTTGCCTCCTTTTGTTCGGTACGCTAAGTTGCTCTTTCTAAGATGCGGATGTGAAACTAACGTGATGTTAATTCTGGTAGACGTTCCAACGTGCTCGCAATGAGGTGGATGCTGCGGACGAAGCTGAACGCTTAAAGATGCGCCGGTCTAACTCCATGAGGCCACCAACGAAGTCAAGTAACGGAGCAACTTTGAAGGTGTCGCGTCCGATTCTAGAGCGTTCACAAACAACGGTGGAAAAACGGCATTCCGACGATAACTAACTAAAGCAAGTTGTGTTGGTCATATTTTACGTAACGTTACTAGGAAATGCTTTCTCATGGTGGCTTGTGCTCGAACATACGTATCCTGGTCTCGCTTCCTCGCCTTCAAGCATAGCGAGAGTTGCTCACCGCCATCCCATTGGTTTCTGCTTGATGCGCTTGGCCAACGCGACCCTCCTCGCCGCTGGTGGCGCCGTCACAGATCGGTTCGAGGCCAGAACACGTACCGCTCCACCGACAGGGCTATACAGTACAACAAATGAAATGAGTCATGACAGTAAGTAACAAAGAAAGAGAGGCGAACGCAAACTTGCATCCGAGGTGAGCCAGCCGCAGCATTGGGATCTCGGTAGGGCAGCAAAGAAGATGATGCCCCGGTTGTTTCTAGCGACAAATCGAATGAAACTTGCTTGGACGCCATAGTGCTGTTGTCAGCATCTGCATCTGCCTCGGTAAGGTCGATTACGCCTTCATCGTTGACACGTTGCTTCTTGAGAATACTGTGTTCATATCCAGACGTTAGTTATGAGCCAAGAACGTTCATGATTGATAGAGCACTCCGTCCGTACCTGCGAACTTTCTCAGAAGCCGACGATCTCTTCCTCTTGCCTTGAGTCGGAAGCGAGCGATCTCTTGCTTTTGCCTTGAGTCCCGGAGCTCCAGCCCTTTGATCTAAGGCCGACAAACTAAGTCGTCTAGAGAAGTTTGTCGGAGGAGATATCCCACTAGGTTTGCCATTGATAGTTGTCCTGATCTCTGCAGTCTCAGGGGAAGACTCGTTGCCACGTAAAATGTTTTCTGCGACGTTCTCAATTCCATTTAGACCCTGAGCATTGGCCAATTTCTCCCTGTTCAAGCATTCAAACGGTCAACGAATTAGTCATTCCCGCCAAAGGAACGGCAAGGATCGAGTGCTACAGCACGCCGATCGGCTTACTTTCGAGCGAATAAACTCCACCTTCGCGAAGAAATTGGGGGTGGCAATTCTGGTGGTGAAGGGGTCCTCATCTGCTGCAAAACTCTTCTGGCCTCCTCGCCCTTGGACCTGCGGCGATGCTCCTCCTGCCGATACTCTTCGAGTCGCCTCTCGTACTTCTTGCGCAGCTCAAGCTCCGCTGCCAGTTTCTCTTGTAGAGCCTGAATCTGAGATACTTGGTTGGCGACCTGCAAGCAGAAATCTTACGTTAGTATGCGAAGATTATACATGACGCACCAACCTTACCACTCCGTTCAGTCTCGTGATCTCCGCGCGCTCGGTCCGACGCGACTTGCCCATTTGGATATGACTCACACGCGACGCAAACTTGAGAGAATTGATGGTCTCATTCACGTCCGCGCTTCTGGGGCTCACGTGTACAAGCAAAAGGGTGCGGTTCGCACTGCCACTCAGCGAGTCCTGTAGTAAGTGCGTGAGCTTCGAGTTCCGGAATGGAATATGTTTCTCCTTCGCCAGCAACGCTGATAAAACATCCCCCACAGCTGCGAGCGACTTGTTAATGTGCTGTGATTCCCGAACGGTAAGTGCGGGCGTCTCCGCCGTCTTTAAGAGTCGTTCCGAGCCTGCCAAGTCCACGAGAGCCAATCTGCCTGCATCTATCTCTCCATTTGCCTTGCCGATACGTTGAATATCAATCATCAACACAGTGTGGGATCGATTGCTGCGGTCGTTCTTCTTTGTCTTGCTTCGAGCAATAACGTCGTGAAATTCCTTGGCACTTGGTGCATTGACTGTCTCCACGTTCTTCAAATAAACTCCATTTTCTCCATGCCGGATCTCCAGTGTAGACGATGAGCTGCTCTGCTGGTTGCCACACATGCTGGTAGCGCCGACATGGCAGCCCATACCGGAGCTCGTGGGCGAGCCTCTGTCCCCTGATCCTGTAACTGTCGTAGCTGTTCCTGTCCCTGAATTATTGATGGACTGGGCCAGCAGGTCGTAGATCTCTTCGTTGTAGATCTCCACGATCTGCAGACTCACCTGGAAGTCGTAGACGTGTTGCTGCTGCGCTATCGAGGAGTAGATGAGCTCGGCCGCTCTGTAGTACAGTCCCCTGTCACTCTCCGTTCCCTGCATTGTATGGGTTTTGCCTGCACCCGTCTGGCCGTAAGCGAACACGCAGGCGTGACGGCCAGCAACGGCCGAGCGCACGAGCGGCGCCACTTCCTTGAAGACTGTGAGTTGCGAGTGCTGCTCGTGGAAGACCCTGGAGAACGAGAAACTCTTGTACAGTGCCCCGTCCACGGGCGAGAAGACGCTCAGCTCCTGCGCCGACTCGACCTGTACGCGCTTGCGGCGCTTGTCCGGGCTCGTGTTCTCGCTCTCCTCGCCGCTGGAGCCCGCGGCGGCCGGTGGCATAGGCCGCACGCGGCACAGCACACGGATATTGCCCTGAAGCTCGGCCAGCCTCGTCTCTATGTGGTCGCGGGCCGCGCGTTCGTGGGCCAAGGCATCGGCTGACGCCCGCTCACGTTGCCTGCCGCCTTCCAACGCGGCGACCAACTCGGCTCCTAATATGCCGAAGTCGCGGCCACAGAGTCGGAAGGACGTGGCCACGTCGCGCTTCAGCGCTGAGAGGCTCGCACGCAGCTGGGACGCCAGCTCGCGCGTGGACGGCGGCGCGGCGAAAGCGGGCTTGGCTTCGACATCGTCGCCCATGATCTCGATGTGGAATTTTGTATGGGGATCAGCACTTGATTTGAAACCTGGCGCGGAACGGAGCGCGCCAAAATATTCTAAAAAAATATGATATTATTTTGTAGAAGTTTTCTTTGATCAGTATTTAAAGGGAATTAGAATAGGTGAAACTAGCATTCGAGTGCTATGATTCGCCAGATTATGGAATTTTGGGTCAGAAATCCGCTTATTAATAAATCGAATACGGCTTCAACTTGCGGTTTTGACAGGCAAATGGTCTTGTCAAATATAAAAAAAAACTTTGCCCGACTGCTGTCACTCGAATCCTTCTCAAAAACCAGTTGCACTGAGTCTCAAACACCTCGCGAGTTATTCAAACGTTTCCGATGGACTAGTTTCTGTTATGTATTAAATCCTGCGCATTCAATTTGTTTCCGATAAGAACGGTATCCAATTTGTCAAGCTCTTTGGACTAGCATACGCTGTCGTTCGCGAGCCGAACACATTTGCTTTTCCATCTACCCCACTCAACAAATCGGGAAGCGATACATACCGAAAACGCTACAGTTGACTATTGTTGTGATCCTGACGACGCTAAAAAAACTTGAGTGACGACCAATCTCCAGGTCAGGGTGGTGCTCGTCATTCTAAGTAGTAATACTTAGGACATTACGCCGTCAGTTTTTTCTTACCGTAATTTACCACCAAGAACAATCCTGGAACCTTCTATCGGACCAGCTGCTATTTTGTCGACGCAACCTCTCAACCACCTGAGAGCGAAAGCAACATCTTTTGGATCTTAGGGTAGTTTTAGAACCGCTCTACCACTCAGATGGCGAGAGTTAAAGATCATGGTTGACAATAGAATAAAAAAAAGTTAATCCTGAAGGGTAAAGTACTAAGTATATAAGTAAGTTTCGATATTGACGATGTGTAGCTATATTATGAAAACTGGTAGAGTATGTAGAAAATCACCATCAAAGGATAGATGTTATGAGCATCCTTTAAGTAAATTTCCAGCGGCTGTATCTGATGTCGATATAGCAGAGGAGATGATGACAAACATTTTCAAGGCTTTGCTTCACGAAGATATTAGGTGTCCTTGTGGTAAAAAGATGAAGCGATGGAACTATGCTCATCACTGTACATTTCCTAAGCATAAAGCATGGGTTTCTACAATGCCCAAATCAGAAAATGGGCACGAGTGGAAAGCCAGATCGATTGAAGAAATATACAAAGCTTGGGATAAATCCACTCACGCGACACTATACATTGGTTAATAGAATAGAACATTACGCCGGCAGTTTTTTTCCTTACCGTAATTTACCACGAGAACATTCCTGGAACCTTCTTTCGGGCCAGGTGGTATTTTTCCTCTCGACCACCTGAGAGTGAAAGAGACATCTTTTGAATCTTGAGGTAGTTTTAGAGCCGCTCGACCGACAACATTCAAACTATACATTGATAAATGCAATAGAACATTACGCCGGCAGTTTCTTACCGCAAGGAATAGTTCAGAGCAGCGCGACGCGTGGCGTCTCATCATTGGGTGGAAGTCCCGCTTAAGTACGCCAGAAATTCTCTCCCTCCCTTCTTCCTTCTTCCATAATCTGCCGTGTCCAGGAAAGACGATGAAGCTCTTCTGTGCGATAGTTGGGGTGGCAGGAAGCGCGTTCGAGGTGGACATCGACGACGGCGCGTCTGTGTCAGCGTTGAAGAAGGCGATCAAGGACGTGAAGCCGCGCACGATCACGACTGATGAGCCCGACCAGCTGCAGCTCTTCCTGGCGAAGACGGACGACGGCGCGTGGCTCGAGTCCGACTCAGAAGATGTGAAGAAGCTGAAGAAGGGCGAGAAGACTGTTGCAGTTGAGGCTTTAACAAGCGAAGAGAAGGAGCTACAGGGGGAGTCTGGCCTGCAGAAAGTGTTGACGGGTATGCCGAAGCCATCTACGGACCAAATTCACGTGCTGGTGGTGGTTCCGGAGCAAGACAACCTCCGTTCCCCAGCCATGGTTCTTCTTGAAGTGATGTTGCCCCATATACTCACACACGCACCAACGACTCGGACTGAGCGGAACAGAGGATTCAAGGAGCAGTTGTGCAACTTTTATGGATGCTATCGCCGAAAGAAGTCCTGGGTGCGATGTATGCTACTCGACGTTGCTTTCCCAAAGTCACTTGTGATCGCCTCACATTTGTTTCGCCGCAGCAACGAATATTTGTCATTGGTGATGATGCAAATATCGGATATCGACGATGTGAAGAATGGTTTGTTGCTGTTCAAGCCGTTGGAACACGCATTTGACTATTTCCAAATCAGCTTCATTCGTGATGACACGGACGCCTTCCGTTTGAAGCTGTTCGACCCAGATATTCGAGACACCCGTCTCATTGATCTCACGGACCGCAACGGCAATCAAGTGCTCAGTGCGGAGCAGATAGGAGTGCTCTTTAACAGCGTATCGTTGGCGAAAAAACGATGCCATTTCGATGTGCAGACAACATTTGGTGACGTGGATGGCAGTACTCTGACATTTACTGGATTAGAGCGACCTTTCTATCGCTGTTTGAACCTACAGGCAAGAGTGGCAAGGATGATTGCCTTGAAGAAGCATTGGATAGATGCATCGTACGACTTTCCGGATTTTTGGTCGGAAGTATCACTTGACGACAAAATGGAGATGTTCCACCGCAGCATTTTCAATGCTGATGCAACAGTTTGATTAAATTTGACGTCGTCACTTCAATCAGAAAACGAAATTAATTTTTAGTTTCCTAAAATTGTAGATAGCGAGAGCTATATTATTTTTTTGATCTGATAAATATAAAGTTAATAATATACTAAGATGGCGTACTCTTCCGAGCAATACCAAGCTAACAAAGAGCGCATTAAAGCAGCACAGAAGCGCTACTACCAGCGCACACGCGACGCTCGCTTGTCGTATCAAAAGAGCTACGACGATAAGAATAGAGACCAAATTCGAGCTCGAAAGCGTAAGACCAAAACCGAACTTATTGAAGACGAAGCCGAACCTAACAACGAAACCGAATTTATTTAATTAATTAATTTTTTTCTCAGATAAAAAGTCAAGCCACCACGCTGGCTTAAAACCTCCAACAAGGCATAAGCCAAATATTTGAATTAATTAATTTCAGAATATTTTGTAGATGACTAAGATATAAAGTCGATCCTGATAAAAGGTCCAATAATTATAAGTCATATCTACGGAGAATAATATAGCCAAGCATATATAGGCAACATGTTTGCATACGAGCTCGAAGGATTAAAGAGATTAAATATCCAAGCTATCAAATGGGGTAGTAGCTACCGTGTTAAGGTGCGTGGTAGAACGGGTAAGATGGTTTATGTTAGCAACGTTTCGCGCCCAATCAACCAGAGATTGGTAGCTAAGCAGTACAATGTTTCGATTGAAACCCTTGAGAAACACTTGTCGCCTGACTACAAGGCTGATCCTAAGTACCGTTTTTACAATGGTATTCGCATGGAATCACACCTGTACGAGGTGTTGAGCCTTCTGATTTCTACAACAAGCTCGAGAACGTCCTTTCGACTCAAACGAGTGCGTTTAAGATAAATATTGCTCTCGGGTACGAACTTGTAAGCAAGACCGATCCTGATGACACTCGCTACTTCTACCCAAATCTCGCAAATACTCATGTATTCAATAATCCTATCGCTATCAATAGCAAGGCTGATATTCAAAAGAAGGTGATTTCGGAAATCCGTTCTATGGAGTTGGCTGACAAACTGAACTACCCCAGCTCTGGGTATAAGCTCAAGGCGATCACTGCTTTCAAAATTTTCAGCTATCATCGCGACCATGCTCTGGGGGATAGCGAAGCTGTCATTCCTAATATTATTCGCGAAAACAAGCATGTGATCAACTTCCCTAAGACCAACAACAAGTGCGTCTTCCACTTCATCGCCTGGCATACATTCCAGAATCCTAAGAAGGACCCTCGAATAATTCAAGCTCAGGTAAAGGAGGCATCCAAGCGCTACTGCTCTTTCAACGGGGTTAAATATTCGTTGAGCCTGTTTAGAAGTTTCAAGCCCATTGACCTACTACAGCTCGATGAGGTTGAGGACTGCTTCCAACTTGGTATTAACGTATATAAGATGGATGTAGCTTCTGGAAATGTAGAATGCATTCGTAGATCGGACAAGGCGTATGTAGCTATTGATATTCTATCGTACGAGAATCACGCTCTATACATCAAGAGCATTGATATGCTCCGGTCCAAATACCAATGTCCTAAGTGTGAAATGGTTTTCGTCAGCGCTGAAAGGCTTAAAAACCACAAGAAGAATCAGTGCGAGCTTGTGAATATCAAAAGCTTCCCAGCTGAGCCAACTATCTACAAACCAGCTCAGAACGCGATACGATCACTGCTTACGAAGTATTCCATCAAGGATGCTGACCAGTACATCGATCACTTCATCGTTTATGTCTTTGAGGCCATCCTTAAGCCTACCGCGACTGAACACGGGGAGAATTCTGTCTTCACAAACGAACATATTCCGGTGTCAGTATCAGTAGCTGATAGCTTAACCGAGGAGGTGCGTTGCTTTGTAAATGATGATCCAAAAATGCTGCTTACGGACATATTCAAATACATTGGCGATGTTTCGGTTAAGATCCAGCAGTACAATGTCAAAAAATATAAGTCGCTTCTACAAAAAATCATCAATGCTCACGGTCTGACATGTATGGAAATTCCAGGTGTAAAGCTTGGTAAGACATACAAGATCTCTGATGTGGAGAGTTGGATTGAAGAGGGGAAGTATACCAGCTTCTTTGACTTTCACCGCAGTCTTGGTTTTGGTAAGCAAAGGTCTGATTACGGGAAACTGAAACAGCAGCTTGATCAGGTACCAGTATTCGGCTTCAATTCTGGTCGATACGATATTAACTTGATTAAGAAGGATTTGTTTGCCGTCATCGGTACCGACAACATCAAATCTGTCATCAAGAATCCCAGCTACATGTGCATTGCTACATCGTACATGAAAATGCTCGATATTAGCAACTATGTATCAGCTGGTACCAGCTACGATAAGTATCTCACAACGTATCTCGGTGGCTGCAAATGCGATGAAAAAATTAGATGTCTCTGTGGTCTTGGCAAGGGTCTTTTCCCGTACGAGTACATCACCGCGTTCAGTGTACTAAACCAGACTACTATCCCGCCTAAGTCTGCTTTTGACAGCAAGCTCCGTGGAACAAGCATCACCAGTGATGACTACGAACGAGTGAAATTCGTGTGGGGGTACTACCATATGAAATCAATCAAGGACCTACTGATCTGGTACAACAATCTCGATGTAGTTCCATTTATTAAGGCTATCAAGGCTCAGCGAGAACTCTTCAAGCGTTTCAATCTGGATATGTTCACGGATGGAGTGTCGCTACCTGGACTTTCGGAGAAGATTATGTATCAGACCTGCTTCAACAATCTCCAATATCCGGATAAGAAACCTGCTAACGCATTCCAATTCCCAGCTAAGCGCATGGGAGGGTACAAGATTCAGGATGCTAAGGCAAAGCGAAAATTTGGTATGACACTCGAGCACTTGAATACATTGCTGCAAAAGCAAAAGTATCTGTGTGGTTTATGCTACTGCCAGCTGACCGCTGACACCGCTTCAGCAGATCGTATCAACAATAATCTTGGCCACATCGACGGCAACATCTTGATAAGCTGTGTGAAGTGCAACACCGCTCGTAAGGACATGTCGCTCGGAGGATTTCGGTATAAGAAGTTGCTTGAGTTCAACTCGGACAGACTGGTATATTCTATTGATCGGGAGGAAAAAGATATCTACGTTAAGATGAAGGCCAATATCGCCGGAGGTCCATCTATTATCTTCAATCGCTATGCCAAGCGAAATGAAACGAAGATTCGCGGTGGTAAGGTCTGTAAGAAAATTATCGGATACGATGCTAACGCTCTGTACCTTTGGGCTCTTGGTAATGAGATGCCATGCGGTCGATTGACTACAGTTGAAGCGTATGATGGTATCATCGACGATATCAAGGCCGATAAAATCTTTGGCTTTCTTGAATGTGGTATCGAAACACCAGAGCACTTCAAAGACTATTTCAGTGAGATGACTCCGATCTTCAAGAATGTGCTGATCGACTGTACGAATGAGAGTGTCATTGGTAAGCACATGTTCGATTACAACCAGTCCCGCACATCAAATCGTTCTAAGCCAGCTCGTAAGCTGATTGGTAGCTACTTTGGTGAAAAGATTCTTATGTACACACCATTACTTAAGTGGTACCTTTCTCATGGTATGGAGATCACTAAGACTTACTGCTTTATCAAGGCCAGCTCTCATAAGGCTTTTGCTCCCTTTATGGAGGCTGTATCAAATGCACGACGAGAGGGTGATGTTGATAAGTCTAAGGCTATGATTGCCGAGATGATGAAACTGGTAGGCAACAGTGCTTTTGGACGATCTGGAATGGACATGAGCAAGCACAAAGAGGTTAAGTATGAGTCGAACGACAAAGTTATTAAGAGCAAGATCGAGCACTTTACATTCCATGGGTTGGAGGAGCTTAATGATGCGTGCGAAATCACCATGAAGAAGCGCCGACTCAATAACAAGAACCCTATCCATTTGTCGATTGCTATCTATCAGCTTGCTAAGCTACGTATGCTTCAGTTTTACTACGACTGCATAGATTTCTACTTCGACCGCTCTGACTTCCAGTATCAGGAGATGGACACTGATTCAGCTTATATCGCTTTCAGCTGTGAAAATCCGTTTCAAGACTGTATCAAGCCTGAGCTACGTGCCCACTTCAAGGAGCATAAATACGATTGGTTCCCACGCGACTACAACACTGAGGTAGCTAAGTTTGATCGCCGTACCCCTGGTTTGTTCAAAGATGAATGGTCAGGTGATGCTATGGTCTCACTATCGAGTAAGAACTATATTTGCTATCTACCCGACGAATCTTACAAGGTAAAAGTTTCAGCGAAGGGTGTTCAGCAGGGAGGTGGTCGAAACAATGATGTTCTTAATCCTGATGGGTTTGAGACTGTTGTACGGGATCGCATCACACTTCAGGGTACTAACAAGGGTTTCAGACTATCGAAAGAAACCAAATCTATCATAACATATACTCAAACAAAGAGTGCCCTATCATATTTCTACGATAAGCGACAGGTACTGTCGGACGGCATTTCTACGATTCCGCTTAATATATAAGGGAGGTATATTGAGCTGATGCTTAGACTTCTAAGTCTGACCATTTTTTTGCTGTAAAATATAGGATCATGTCTTTTCAAGATCTACTATCAAAACTCTACTATGATCCAAAAACCGGTTTTATCGGAGCTCAAGCTCTGTATCAGAAGGCAAAGGAGTTAAATCCTAAGATAACTTTCAAAATCGTAAAGGATTGGTATGCGAGTCAGACCGATATTCAACGATTTCAGGAGCAAAAGAAGAGATTCAATGGCTTCAAAATAGCTTCGCATAACCCCAACCCTTGGCAAATGGATCTTGCGTTTTGGGAGAAGCGACCAATTTTGACTGCTATCAATATCAACTCGAGGTTGGGCTTTGCAAAGGTCTTATCGAACAAGACAGCAGCAACTGTGTTAGCAGCGCTTAAAGCGTTTGTTCGCCTCCATAAAGTGGATATCATTACAAGCGATAATGGTAGCGAGTTCATGAACTCACAGGTTCAAGAGTTCTTCAAATCCAAGAAAATTGAGCATTACAACAATGAGCCCGGTGATCATGGTACTATGGGCAAAATCGAGCGATTCAACAGAACGTTGAAGCAGAGACTAACTAAAATGCCTCCCAAGAGGATTTCGCAAAAGCTTATCGCCGACGTTATTGAAAACTACAATAGCACGTTTCATCGCTCGATTGGTATGACCCCGAATGATGCAAAAGGCAAAGTAATGGATGCGGATCTGAGTCCTAATAAGGGGGAAGCCGATAGAATTGAAAAGGAGTTTGAGGTTGGATCAAGTGTATTATACCGTCTCAAGAAGCAGACATTTGATAAAGAATCGGCTCGATGGAGCAATGCCGTCTATACGATAGTTGGAATTGATGGCTACCGAGTCCAAATCCGTTCAAAAAATGGTCATACCCTCTACAAGGCACCAAACGATCTTAAAATGGTTAAAACAGAGACTACAGATGCTACTATTAATCGAGGCGATATTCTTGAGGCGGAAAAAATCTTGGATCATAATAAGACACCGTCTGGGAAGTACAAATATCTGATAAAATAGCTTGGTAATGAGCCTGACTCCAGGGAGCCACAAGATAATCTACGGTTGATTAACAATAACAAGAGATCAACTCTTGAGAAGGAGTATTGGGCGCTAAAAAAAATGAGCCATGATTAGCCTTTAAAATTAAATTGATAGAGATATCCTCTGTAAGCTTTGACCCATATATTATTTTTAATATTTTTTTCGTGCGAATATGAATTATCTGACTTGATATATAGACACTGATCTCGTAAAAATGTGCCCAAGTTGTATAGAAAAGGAACGTGAGCTTGTGAAACTTCGTCGCAAGCTGTGGATCATCCAAGAAGTAAGTCGAATCAAGAATGAGTTGCTGAATCTTGATGCAACCGCGAATTTCCGTAAAACGGTAGTCAATCAAAAGTACAAACACGAATTGGAAGCAATATTCGGCGTTCCGTTCCATTGTATCAAAGACCGATATCTAAATCTTCTAAATGAGCGAAACCGTATCTGTCATTCGTATCTACCTTTTCGTCATGATTCAGTTATGCCGAGCTACTGGTAATTATGGCACTCATTTTATTTACGACTCACAACATATTGGATCAATATGTTTCCAAATTTCACATCACTCGCTCAGAGAGAGCAAAAACGGCAGGAGCTTCTTGAAAGAGCTCAGCGTCGCGTTCGTCAAGCTAAAGCTAAGCGTGAGATGTACGAAGGCGCTTCGTGGGCTACTGACATTTCCAATGGGGTTACTACAGTCCCTACGAAATCAACTGAATCAACTCAGACAGACTCATCCGAGTCTGCTGAGTCCTTAAAAAAAACACTGATTGATGAATACTCCCAGACAAACCCTGAGGTATCAACACCTGTGATGATCGATGCTGAAGTTGATGCTCGTCCTCAAGTATCTGATTCTGGGGTGAATATATCACCTCAAACGATTGATATTGGAACTGATGTCACTCCACAAACAGTAGATGCTGAAACAAACACAAAAAATAGATTAGTAGATACTGAGGATCAAGTAGCTGCACGATCATGGATTAAGAATTTATTTAACCTCAATCCTAAATGAGCAGCGCTTCGAGTTAAGCCAATCAAACGGAAAACTGGTAAGGATGACAATCGATACTATCTGGGTAGTAAAGGTTCATTAATAAACATCAGAACGGGTAAAAAGAGTAAGTCTTATAAATCGATTGACTGGGTTGCTACTGAGCAAAAGCTCAGGGATATCTGGTACGAGGGTGAAAGCAAATCGATCAATGAGGTCAGTGATATGAGACTTGAAGATCCGCTTTATCATGCTTCACTAATGAAAGATCGGTTGGAAAAACAACGATTCGAGCGAAAACGTAAGGGGGGAGATTTAGAAGATCTTGACGTCATTCTAAAGGATCGCAGACTACCTAATATCACGTTTGATAAAAAACAACTTCCACAGCTACTGATGATGAGTCGAGTAAACTAAGACTGTTTTGGATCATTTTCCAAAACAAGGAAATGCTTGAGTCAAATGGATTGAAAAAAAGCATCGCTCCTATCTTCAAAGGTACTCTCAAGTCAAACAAAATTGGTCGAGATGAGTACGTATGGATCGATAATGGTTCAATCGGGATTTATGGTAAAGAGTCAAACCTGATTCATAAGGCATCTATCAAAAAGATAAGTTGGTCATCGACACTCAATCAATTCTTGGAAATGGTAAAGAGCAGGGGATTGGAATTCAGTATGGTAGATAAAACTGATAAGGAATTGACCGCTAAAACATATAATGGTATTGATGACGAAGACATTGAGCCTCGACATGGGGCTAAATCTGGCTTAGACGAAGGTATGAACGAGAAGTTATCCACCCCTGATAACGACGCGAAGCTAATTCTTGAACAATATTACCGACGTCTCTTAAAAAAGAAGGTAAGCATTCCTTTTCGCCTCAAACCGATTGTAGATTCTGAGACTGGTGTAAAACCTCACCCCACGTACTACTTCGAGGAGCCAATGCGTGATAGAGTACTTAATATCAGAAACAAAGATCATAAGTTGGTTTCAGGGAAGGTTCTGGAGT
>NHQK01000145.1:0-45949 GCA_016864655.1 Phytophthora cactorum | reverse complement strand
CGCACGTTTGCTGTGCCGGTGATGAATATTTCCGTCGAATCCGTGTCTGAAGGTCCGGTAATCGGGAGCAGATACAAGGTATGAGTTCTTGGTGCATCAATTGAATGCTTCAATATGTTCTGACAGTGTTTTATGGTGCCATAGGTGAACCTGATCGTACGCGCGTTGAGTGCTGGATACGCAAGACTGATCTCGCTGCGCTTGAAAGAAGGCTTTGTTGCGTCGGACGATGGCCTGGAGATGCGAACATCTGTCTATGTTCAGAACCCGAAGGTGTTTTGCGAGTGTATGAAGTGGAAGCACAAAGAGGTAGAGCAGAAGTGGAAAGTGTATTATGACATGGCACCTGCGGTAGACTGACTACTTGAAAACACATCGTGCGTACGATTGCATTTTCAATTTTTTTTTTCATCCTGATAAATATAAAGTTAGTAATGTAGTAAGATGGCGTACTCTCCTGAGCAATACCAAACTAACAAAGAGCGCATCAAGGCGGCGCAGAAGCGCTACAACCAGCGTACACGCGAAACTCGTCTCGGTAAGCAGAAGGAGTACGATGACAAGAATCGTGAGCAGATTCGTTCTCGCAAGCGAAAGCCCACGAGCGAACTTAACCAAAATGAAAACATACTTAGTGGTCAAAACGAACTTAACTAATTAATTTATTTTTTCCCCAATTTTTTCGTATCAGGGTTGATATAAAGTCGATCTATTCTGATACAAGATCCAATAATTATAAAGTCAAGCATAAAAGAATAATATAGTCAAGACTATATAGCAATCATGTTTGCATATGAGCTCGAAGGTCTAAAAAGATTAAATATTCATCCAATCAAATGGGGGAGTGGCTATCGTGTTAAAGTACGTGGTAAAACCGGTAGGCTGTCATACATTAGCAACCTATCGCGCCCCAGCAACCAGAGATTGGTAGCCCAGCAATACGAGGTCTCGGTCGAGAGCCTTAAAAAGACAAGTCGCCTGATTATAAGGCTGATCCTAAGTATCGTTTTTATAACGGTAAGCAGATGGAAGCTCATCTATACGAGGGCATCCAACCAGCTGAGTTCTACGACAAGCTCGAGAACGTACTTACCAGTCAAAAGAATGCCCTCAAGGTTAATATCGCTCTCGGCTACGACCTTGTTAGCTTAACCGATGATTTAACACAGTATTGACATCCGAACATATCCAATACTAATGTATTTAACACCCCTGTTGCTGTCAACAGCAAGGCTGACATTCGCAAGAAAATAATTTCTGAGATCCGATCGATGGAGTTGGCTGACAAGCTTAACTATCCCAGATCGGGGTATAAGCTTAAGACTATTACTGGATTTATGATTTATATCTATCATAGGAACCATGCTCTCGGAGATAGCGTAGCTGTAATCCCAAAGATCATTCTTGACAACAAGCATGTAATCAACTTCCCTAAGACCAACAACAAATGCGTATTCCATTGTATTGCCTGGCACTTGCACAATAGCCCTAAGAAGAATCCTCGTAGAATTCAGGCGCAAGTGAAGGAAGCATTCAAGAGATACTGCTCTTTCAAGGATATTAGCTACTCTCTGGGATTATTCCGCAACTTCAAACCTATTGGTCTGCTCCAGCTCGATGACGTTGAGGAATGCTTCAAACTCAGTATCAATGTCTAAACTATGGATATTGAGTCTGGGAATGTTGAATGCATTCGTCGCTCTGACAAGGAGTATGAAACTATTAATATTCTATCGCATGAGAATCATGCTCTATATATCAAGAATGTTGATATGCTCCAAAGAAAGTATCAATGTGCTAAGTGTGAGATGATTTTTGTTAGCTCAGCTAAGCTCCGCGACGACAGCAAGAGCCAGTGTGAGCTTGTAAATATTGAAAGCTTCCCAGCCCAGCCAACGATCTGTCAACCTGCTCAGAACACGATACGATCACTGCTAACAAAATACTCCATCAAGGATGCTGATCACTATATCGATCATTTCATGGTGTATGCCTTTGAGGCGATTCTTAAGCCTACCGCTACTCAACACGGGGAGAATACTGTCTTCACGGACGAGCACATTCCGGTGTCTGTATCAGTAGCTGATAGCTTAACCGAGGAGGTGCGTTGCTTTGTAAATGACGACCCAAAGATGTTGCTTACGGATATGTTCAAATACATCGGTGAAGATCCAGCAGTACAATGTCAATAAGTACAAGTCGCTTCTACAGAAAATCATCAATGCTCACGGTCTGACAGGTATGGAAATTCCAGGAGTCAATCTTGGCAAGACCTACAAGATGTCTGATGTGGAGAGTTGGATTGGAGAAGGAAAGTATGGTAGTTTCTTTGATTTACGTCGAAACGCTCCTTCTTCGTCTTTGCACTGAGAGTGTCCTCACTCTCAGTGGTACTCGCAGCGTGGAGTTGCCTCAACTCCTCCGCTTCGCTCTTCATCCTTTCGAGATCCGATAGGATGCATATCTGTTCGATGCGTCCATCGTACAGGTCCTTCGCGAAGCGTATCCAGCTCATGGCTGGAAGCGACGTCAACTCCGACGCACTCGTCGGAGGATTCTCCATTTCCATCGACCGGTACTGGAGACCAGTACTGGTCCGTGTCAAGACGTTCAACGTCTCGACACTCGACGTCGTGTCCGATGTCTGCCCGGCAGACATCTCTTGTAGCGTCTCGGTCCCGGACCGAGACTTGAGCAGCTTGTGTTGCTTGCGCTGTCGTTTCTTTTTGTGGAGCCCGGCTCCACTTGTTCCTCGTCTAGGCCCGGCCTTGGACGGGTTTCCGTTGTCATAACCGTCGGCGGATTCTTTCCGCGGACGCACACAATCAAGCCCGGCTTGATTGCATATCGCTTCTTCGTGCAGCCCGGCTGCACGAGAGCACGCAAGCTTTCCCGGTGTTGGACGTTTGCAACCGCCAACACTGCTTGCCGCGTCATCAACTCCCGGAGTTGATGCGCTCTTGACACATCGACGCCTTGCGGCGGAGCCTTCCGTGATTTTCGAACAAATCACGGTCGTGTTAACTCCCGGAGCTGACACGCCGACTTTACAGCTACTGCTTGTAGCTGAAGTCTCTCCCATAATTAATCGATCAACTCCCAGAGTTGATACGAACATTGAAGTAGGAACGCACCTCAAATCTGATTTCTGATTTGAGACAGACTCAACGACTGCCTCAGTCGTTGTGACTTGTGTGTGGGCACCGGAGGCTGCAACACACGGTGCGGCCTCAACGGTGTGATCGGATGCACCTTGCGGTGCATGCGCGACACTGACAGGGCCATCGCTCTCTGTCGTGTTGCGTCCGAAGCGTACAAGCATACGCTTCTCCCAGTTGACCACTGGATCATGCCGTGCAAGCCACGGCATGCCCAACACCAAGTCAAACTTATCGTCTAAGTCTAAGACGATAAGGTTCTCCACAAACATCCGGTGATTGTACGAGAAGCACACGCGTACGACGCGCTTCTCAGTCCTCACGGTGGCACCCGTTGCCAACCGCACTTCCAACACACTTCGAGGTGTGTCTACATCCTCGAAGTTCAGCTTCGGTAGACTTTGCTGTCGAACAAAGTTGTTCGACGCACCCGAGTCTACCAGAGCACGAAGAGAGTTCTCTCTCTTCGACCTTATTTTCAGGATGACAAGATTTGGCTTGTCATCTTGCTACTTGCAGTGCGAGTCTCTCACTGGGGGCTGCAGTCTTCAGTGTCGCGTGTCCATTGTAGACACGCGTGACTGCACTACCAGTAGGGTGCCCCGCGCCTGCTGGTTCCGCGCGTTTTTTATTGATCGCGGCGATGCTCGGCATCGCCACGTCGGCCCCCGGCCTTGTGCACAGCCGCTGTGCGCTCACGCTCATAGTGTCCGGTGTATCCGCATCGGAAACACCGCACGCTACTGTTGTTCCACTGTTGGTGATCAGCAGCCGTAGCGTTCGAGAGGTCCATAGGTTCCGGACCTCCCGTTCTCATCACCGGACGTGCCATCCTCGGCACGTTCACATGCAATTTAGCCTGCCGCAGGCTAAATTCCTCTTGCATGGCAAGGGTGATCGCAGCTTCGAGAGTACTTGGGTACTCTCGGAAGAGGTAGGTCTTGGCGGGTCCATCCCTCAAGCCCTTCATGAACGTGACGACCTTGGTCGCCTCGTCCATCGGGTTGGTCACGATGTTCGGGACCAAGTACCGCGCACGTTGGGCGTAAGCATGAACGTCATACTTACCTTGCTGCAGGTCGAGGAACTCAGTCCTCGACTAGAACTCGTTCTTAGAAAGCTCAAACGCTTGTCTGAGCTCCTCCTTGAACTCCGCGTACGTGCCGAAGCACGTAGCGTCCGTGAGCCGGCGTCCATACGCCCAGCTCCTCGCTCGTCCGCCAAGACATGACATGGCGAACGCAACCTTCGACGGTTCGTCGAAGATGCGTCGAGCTGCAATGGCAGTGTTGACCTCGACAAGTCATCGGAAAGTGGATCTCCCTCTTTTCCCACATAGTTGTTTATGTGCAGTTTTAATGACTGCACGCGCGGTGTCGTCCCGGACGACGCCGTCGTAGTCGTACTGGCAGCAGCATCTCGCTGCTCCTTGGCTATGAAGCCCAGAGCAACACCGTGTTGCTCTGTCGGTGACAACGTCCGTAGCATCGTCGCTACGGCCGCCTCCCCAATGATTGTTGCCAGTCTTTGGATAGTCTCCCACTCTGGATCCGACAGGTGGGGGCAGTCTGCACGCGCAATGTGCGTTGCAGACTCGCTCGGGCCACGCATGGACGGTAATCCGTCCATGGGTTGGTTTTCGGCCCCATGTTCGTATTCCATACGAACAAGTCAGGTAGTCGATCGTTGGACGGACTACAAAGTGCTACCAGGTGTAATGGGCCAACTTTGTGCCCACTACTTCGGCTTACACGTTACCGCACGTGTACGAGGAAGCGTAGTTTACTTAAACTTAGGTTAACTATACTTTCGTCCGAAAGTATAGATTTACTAAAATAAGAAAAGCTAAAAGCCGTTTTGGGTTAAAATGAGAACTGTTATTTATGATTTATGTCTGGACTGGGTTTCCTCCGAAAATTGATATCCTATATGAAAGGTATTCTGCTATCCGATGGCTGTCAGAACCCTGCTAATCTAATTGGTAGAAAGAAATGCTTATCTACCAATAGGAAGCCTAAATGCATACAGACCAGTGGTCTGCAAAGTGTAACCATTGGTGTGTCTTACACCAACGTTCGAGAACCCTCCTTGTAACCAAGTGGCTACGTGTAGCCATTTGCGTGTAACCCCGTTACACCTGGGACGAACGTTCATCCGGGTCGTAATATATATAGGGGTTCAAGTCGCTCCGCAGTTGGAATGCGGCAGCTGTCGACGTATCGAGTGAGCGGCGCGAGGCGTGACTACGTTACTAGTGTGTGTAAGTATGGACGTGCGGTGTGCGTTGGGCGTGCACTGCGTTTTGGAGAGAGCAGGCAGCGGCAGATAAGGATGCAGTGGAGCGGGTGTAATGTGCTGGAGTCGTGTGCGTGTATGTAGGAGAGAGTTGATCGATGGAAGCATGTGGTCGTTTTCGTGGTGGTCGTTTTCGTGGTGGTCGTTTGCGTTGTGGTCGTGTGAGTGTGCGTTTGAGTTTGAGTGTGTGTTGGTGTATGTGTTCGTGTGCTTTGAGCGCGTCGATTGGTGGGTGTTTGGGGTGTGTATCTGGGCGCTTAGCTCAAATGGTACTGCACAATTTGTTGGGTTTCCAATCCATCTGAATACGCTCATCACTCGGCGGAGGCTTGCCCACACCAGATTGCACGGTGTTTTAAACGCCTTGATGTTCGTCCTTCGGCACAAATCTGCCCAAATCAGTTGATGTTTGGGTTTCGTTTCCCATTGTGTTTTTTTGTGGGGTGCCACTAAAAAGTGTACTTGGGAAAACCAGTCTTCATTATTGCAGTGCACCAGGCGCTGCATGTAGCTCTCATATGCGTGGGAGGATGATCCCTGGGGTGTGGAAATTTTTTGAAGACTGCAAATCACGAGCATGTTGTAATAGTGGTATCGAAGGCCAAATAGTTCTCATGACACGGCAAGATTTTGCTGAATGGTTGGTGGAAGTGCTAAGTGGAAGATCCTTTGCAAACTTGTGCATTTTGTGGTCATACATCGTAGCTCTTTACTCTGTCTGAAAACTTTGTTGTAACACCAATGAATACGACAGTATGACAAACGTCACTTTTTATGGGAACTTTTTACATGTCACATGGAGCTTCCGTGATAGGTAGCTGGTGTGCAAAGCACTAACGGAGCCTGAGGTGATTGATTTGAGATGGAAAGCGACGAGAACTTAGAGGAAATGCGATGCGAAGCACTAGCGGAGCCCGAGATTATTGACCTGACGATGCAAAGTATAGAGAACTCAGAGGACACAAGTAGCAACGGACAAGAGGAACGTCTCGAATCTTTAATAGATAAAAAGCTAGAGTCTGAAAAAGAATACATGTCTGTCTGCTCAGACCCACCACGATTTGATGACTCTGCAGCTGAGCCACTGTCGTTCACAGAGATGTTCGAGTACCTACGAAGTGAGCTCCGAGGACTCACCTTGGATCAAGCAATGGATGTTGAGAGTGCTCAGGAGTTCATTCAAGCACTATTCGAGGAGGTCGTTATGGCAAGGCCCGCTGAGCCATTGCAACCAGAGCGGAGTCACACCCCGAGTTGATAGCAGAGGAGATCGAGAAGATGACTCAGCAGTTCGTAACAGATATTCAGGACGACACGACGAATGCACGAAAATGGAGAGCGCGTCTCCATGATCTTACTCTCTTTTGGAAACCCTTGAGATCAGCAAACAAGCAGCTTGGGCAAAGCCGAACCCATCGACCTACCCATGGTTGGAGAGAATGCCCAACATTGCAACCCTAGTGACTCACAGCAAGAACCTCTTCAGGCTTATCTACAACAATTCACGATACAAGATCAACTTCATCCATCCACACCTCAGAACGATATAAAGTCGAGAACGAAATGTTATAAGGCTTCTATAGCAAAACACACATAAAAGTCAAATAGAAGGCCATTTATCTTCGTCTTAAGCTAAAATCCCTGTTCTACAGTACTTATACGAGTGGATTCATTGTAGCAAACCGTTACCATCTACCGTCATCGGTTTTAATACTTTTCGTAGGGTTATTTGTCAATCGATATCCATATATATCGTGTTCAGATTTTGAGGACGCGTCACAGTGACCCCGCCAAATTGTAAAGCAGATCTACATATGGATCAACAGGTAGTTCTGGGACTATTCATCGTACAAGTCTCCACTATCCATGATCCCAAGATTCACAAGCATAGAATATTAAGTAGCGGACGACCTTAGTTCAGTAAGTGGTAATATAACTTTGGTCTGTTTGAATGAAGTGCTGCTCGGAGCGTGCACGTTGTTGACATGAAAATGGATGGCATATTCGTCCTACGAATCCACTGGGACGGCTATTGCGTCGTCTCCATCGTATTTTGGCCACGATTCATGTACTAGAGGCTCGATCGCCTGACCACTCACTGCATGTACACATAGACTTTGAAGCCGTGACCGATACCGACGAGTAAAGTCAGCGACAGAATAATGAGCTCTGCAAGCTCAACAACGGCCTTGGTGATATACCAGCACAGGTATCATCCACCACGATACTTTGTAGTCCACGCAGAGCAATTGCTATCTCTCTCGCCATGACGATGAACGACAGGTTCGCCAATAGAGCTGTAGCAAGAGCCAACAACTTGCGTTCGCCACGCGTAAGTCCACTTAGTGAAATGCCACCACCGATCAACTGTCGCGTCAGGCAGAGAGCCTCAACTCCTCGATGACTTGCTTGACACGAACCAGACTCATCTCGTCGGTGTGGGTACGACGCATACGAAGTTGAGTTTGAAAGACGAGTTACAGTCAACGTCTCGTAGATGATAACTTTGTGCACGACGTACGCAATGCAGCGGCTCATCCGGGCGTTCCACTCATGCTCATTTATAGTCACCTTGCATTCCATTGCATCTTCATATCCAACCAGACACGAGAGCAGGGCGAGGCTCTCGTCCTTGGACGACCTATATATGACCAAAAATCTCCAGCTTTCATTGATCTACTGACATCGTCGAGCGAATTCTTGTTGTAGCCATTTGCCGTCTGGTTGTTTCTCCAGTTCTTTCGGTTCGAGCTCAAGTTGCTCCAGTCAGCGAGCGAACAGGACTTGACAGTTTATAGTCCTTCGTTGTTGCCAGGGCGAGGACTCATAGCTTCGGCATAGTATTCATCCAGTTCGATGTCAGGCTTAACGCCGTCCATGAGCTCAGTAGTGAGGCCTTCACCCTCGCGAACGAGCTTCACACTCGCTTCCACAGGACCCGAGACATTCGAATAACCGTCGGATAGAAAAAGCCCCTTCGAACAGCTTCAGCTTGAACGACTGTAGCAGGTTTTTCGTCGCACTCTCAATGGCCGCTCTTCGATGGCCCAGCTGACAGTCCTATCACACGACAAACTCGACGGCACTGAGGTGATAGATTTCTTGCTCCTTGCCGGCCGAATGCGCGAAGGCCACGACAGTGGCGGCGCCATAGCCTTGGCAAACTGGTTGCCGATGTGGCCCAGCACCCAGCAATGACACCAGCGCCAAACTCATGACAGGCAACTCAACTCCATTAGAGCAACTTGAGGTGTTGCTGCAACATAATCAGGAGTGTGTACCACACTCTGAAACTACCGGCGGCTAAAAGAACCGGACCTCGCGTGCGTGTGCGCCTCCATGACAAGGGACTTGGGTGGCATCAAAACGGATCAAACTGGGCCGAGGTGCGCATGGGCTGCTCCATGAACCGGGCCGTGATGTGTGAATCGAACCCGGCCGTGATGTATGCATCGAACCGGGCCGAGGTGGGCGGGGGTTGCTCCATGGTGGTGGGATCTAGTACTGGTGGGCCCAAACTTATCCACAATACATATGGCCAGCATCTCGGTGAATTCAGTGAATTCAATTCCCGATGCTACAATTCTTCGTCGAAAATGGTGGCAGAACTGACTGATCGGATGAGACTTTCAGCCCAACCACATAATGACAGTGATACCGAAGGGCGCAAAGCGAATTACGCCCAAAAACGTCCTGTTAAAGTCCTGCCTTTATTAAATAGGAGCGGACCAAAAGCTCAATTTTTCCCGAAATTTATTTTCAGAGCTCCGTGTGGGTTCATTTTCCGTGAAAGGATGACCTGGTAATTCATATCGGAATATCTGCACAAAATTAAAGAGGGATCATGCAAATGTCCAGGGAAATAGTACAGTTGTTACTTTGGATATTGATACCTGTGCTATATTTATATACTAAACAAATGTTACCTGTGTAGTCGTCCTCCCGGACAAGTGCGTGCATTGTCGTACGGAATGTTGCACGAACAATTCACAGGAATTAATACCCGTCTGAGCTAATATAAATTGACTTCGAAAGAGTACTCGACGAGAAAGTATATGGAATTGTGGTCACAGTGATGATCAATCAATCAAGAAAAATGTTGGTTAGCAGTTGGGGGTTTGGTTGCCCTTCTTAATGCTGTAGGGACGGTAGCCTTTGCGCGAAGGGCTATTTTTTGTCCAAAATGATACTTGCTGTTGGGGTAACAAATATGACGTGTGGAAAAGATGTTGAACGCTCGAGTAAAGAAACATCAAACCGAGAATCAGCAAATTTTCACTCTGCGAAATTGAATTTAATCCAAGATGCAACTGCCCCGCAGATTGGGCGGCCGATAGTATTATTTAATTTTTTCAGTTCATGAAACTACTGCTAAATCAAATAGCTCTGCCTGTGCAGATGCTGCGGCTGCGAAGCAGGCGCAGGAGATGCGTTGGTACAGGCTAGTCGTAAACTTCGAAACATTTGGAGCAGATTTTGGTAAATTACAGAGCTTCTTCGGGCGAAGCACGTTTTTGTTTCCGTAAGTCAGAAAAATTAAGCAAAAGTTTGTATGGATTAGTCAAAGAGGAGTTTATTCGAAAGGAGGCTTTTATTCGGGCGAGTACGTTACATGTACTGGATACGACCGAGGAATTACCATGATTCTGAGAAAAGCACTGAGATATGTCAAAACGATTGGGATAATTGTCCAGTATAGATATGCATCAGTAAACGCATAGTAATCAACGAGCCCTCTTATATCTAACTATAGATGTGATTATTATTTCAGCGGTGGTACGAAGTTTAGTACTGAAGCGAATATTACTACAAAAATACAAGTAGCACTCTGTAAATACTGTAAAATGTTCTTTCAGGTGCAAGAAATACCGCAATTTCTCCCATACAAAAATTAAGTATATTATTATCTCACTTGTCTGGTGGACGGGGTAAAGTTGTGGCTAGTATTTACTAGTGATAAATGGAGAGAGCCGTCACAATACTCGCACATGATCAATATTATGCCTCTACACCTTTCTTGAGGCGACCGCACTCTATTTCCATGTAAAACCTAGCGTGACTCTACTTACACGTTGAGAACGACCTACTATTTGTGTATTTTAGATCCCAACTATCGATGCTTTGGATTGACAGAAGCCATTGCGCAGTTGATAAAACGAGTTAGAATCCTAGTATACAGTACTTTCATATTGCATGATTCTCAGCCGACGGGTTGAGCTTCATGGCGGCTGTGTAAAAAGTGGCTAGAGTCCCTACCTCTCTGGAATTCACTTCTACTACGTTAGCAAAACCTATCATGCTCGTTTTGGTTGACACTAGAGCTTTCTATCTGTTTTTTTACCTGCTCGACCTTGTTACCTTTTAGACCACTACATCGCAGTTGAGGGATAAGTCCATACGTTTTGCACACACTATTTCCTTCATGAGACCCCTCGATATTTGCATATTTGTATTGTTCCAAATAGGATTTTATTGCTGTGCTGCTTGTCATAGCGTTTACTACCAGAGACAAGCAATGCGATGCAATAGCAACTAGTAATTTGTGGTAAAAGAGGCGTGAATGTTGCGAAGATGTAAAACGAAATACGGGATAAATCGTACAGTAGCTCCGACGCAGAGTTACTTAAGTACATAGGCTCTACAGATAGACCGATGTGTTGACTAAAGTACCGTAGTAGCTGTTAAGCCAGCTAGTGGCAGAGTTCCAGAGCAATGGAGTGTAAATTTGTGTTACATTTGGAGCCCCTCGAACAAAAAGAGATTATTAGAAATACCGTAGCTTAATTCATATATTAGTACTATCAGCAAGTACTGGTGCCAATGCTTCTCGAGGTTCAAATCGTTTTGACATATCTCAGTGCTTTTCACTGAATTATAGTAATTCCTCGGATACGACCAGCCTTTCATGATAAACTGGTGGAAAAGACTCGACGGTATTCACAGATGTAGTTAAAACGTGGCCCAGGTACTCGATTCCACCAGGTAAGAATTCGACGTTGACTTCTTGTCGGTTTTGGCACCTTGGGTAATAAGTCAGACACACGGGTTCCCGGATTCCCGCAGGAGGAATGTCCTTTCTGTAAATATCAAAGAAATCCGAGTAAGCTAGTTCTTACTTGGACTTGAGTACATTCTGCATTTTACTAGTATACAGTATGAGCAAGCAATAAAAACCGAATCCAGAGTAATATTATCTTTTACCGTCGTTGAGACAGCTGCACATATGTTGGGGATCAAAGTTAGCCCAGGCGATGATTGACATCCCCATGACAAAAACTTCCTCGATGGTATCGCGCACTGTGAGTCATCTCCGGTGCCAGAGGCGCTGCGTCTCGCGCGAGAAGCAGTCGTTGCCGAAAGGGCGACAGTTCCATGAGCTCTCTACCTTTCAGCGCCGATGGGGCGAGAAGACAACAAGAAGTGGAGGAAGATAATCGGAAGTAGAGAAACTGGATCGTGATGCATTATTATCTAGCAGAAATGTCGTATTTGGGCAAAGGCTCTGATCCTTCACGGGAAAATCTATGGAGTACGAGGGCGTGATAGCCGCGTGAATCGGTAAGAACCCAGAATAGGTATTTAGCAATATGGAACATGCAGATTGGTCCATTCTAAAACTTCCATCTAAACTTGATCTAGAATTTCAAATTGAAAGTTGTCGAATGCTACCACCTACTGAAGCAGCCTCATTCCACAAATTCTAAATTTGAATTTGTCGCGGTTTAGCCAGCCAAAACGCCCAAAGAAGCAACCATTCGTTTAGCAAATAAATCCCAAGAATTCATTATTTCGCTTCGTGATAATCGTCTCAGTATTGCATATTTCAATTAATTTCCCTGTCTATCGAGCGAACTCGCAGCCCGTAAGACTGTTTTTGGTCAACTCGGATCACTTTTGGTGTTTTCAGAATCTGAAATCCAGAGAGCGTATTGTGCGGTTAAGATCAGTTTATGTGGAACTCAGCAGGTTTTCGGTTAATTGAGCCTCGGTTGTCCCCATAGAGTTTACCTTCGCGCCAGAAAACTTGTGCAACAGGGCGTATACGATCTTACTCAGTGGGCCACGAGTAAGTAAAATCCCCGATGTTCGACTAATGTAGGAGCCAAAGTTTTGGCGCTTCCTGTGCTGGGTCTTTTCAGAAGACCGCTTCCTAAACTCGGTCTCATGCACTTCAATTTCTAATTTTGGCGTCGCTTTTTAGAGTAAGCAGAAGCGAAAACGCACTTGTACGTATTGCCTCGTAGCAGCAGTAAAGCTGCTTTTGATGGGGAATCTTCGCGCTAGTCTTGGCTGCTAAAAAAAATCATAGGTCCCAAATAATTGGGTATGTCCTAGCTAGTTGCTCTTGTTTTAAATTACATACAGCCTCGTACTCCGTACCCTCGTACCCATAGATTTTCCCATAGTACTCTTCGACTGCGTCTCTGCTGTTGAGCCCGCTGCTCCGAGCCAACACACACATGGCAACGCGTGTGTGGTAGCCGATAAGCGTAGCCGGACCAATCTCAAGTCGGTGGGCCTCTGCCACGACAAGCGCGTACAGCGAGGTCGTCTGGATGACGTGGAAGTAGCACGCTACGTCTGCGCCGCCACCGGTTAGATAGTAGGAGGCGATAGAAGGTGCTAGAAGCGCATCGTATGAAAAACACACACACACACACATGAGGATGCGATTCGAGTGGTGTCGGGTATAGATGCACGCCTAGTATATGCGCGCCAGGGTTAGCTTGAGTGTGAATGCGATGATTCGGAAAGATGTAGAACGGAGCGTGAATGATGCCAAGCTAGCCCCGATGGATCGACCAGGAGTGAGAGTGTCTGCGAAGGACGATGCTGATCTACTGATGCGGCTCGGGCGTACCTGGACGACGACCACTAAGTTATCGACGATGTGTCGAAAAATGTTGACGTCGACGACTCCAATAGTGTGACCAAGTGAGAAGAAGATTGCATGTGAAGAAGAGTGAGATTTTAGCTAGATAACAACGAACAGAATTCGTTTTAATTCCTAGAGCGCAAATGTCTCGGCTAAGCGTAGAGGAATCTGCTTCCCCAGTTGACCGCGCATGGTGTGTTTGCGGCAGTCGCGTCGTCGATTCTGGATACACATAGTACTTCAATTCTGAGCGTGAATAGCACATCCTTGGTCGGTCGCTCATGTCGGTCGGAAACACCCACCGTTGTTCACCGAGAAGAGACAGAGCCGAGAGGCAGAAGCCGACGCTATGCGTGCACAATGGCCACATGACATGATGGAGTCGTGGCGACACGAGAAGCTTGCGCTGGAGCTGAGTATCCTAGATGCCGAAGCGGAACGAGACCGCAACAGCGAAGCTTCCAAGATCATGCAGAAGTTTCAAGCCGGTCAGTTACAAGGCCTTCGAGCGACGCTGTCCCAATCCCAAGTAGTGCATCCAACGGTCGCCCCTCAATCGGCAACACCCAGGATGCAGCTGTTTCTGCGAACAAACCTCAAGTGGCACCAGGAACTCAGTGACAGATACGCATGTCACACATGTCGCAGACCAGGGGCGTCGGGAAAATAATCCGAATGAAGTCGTTACAGCTCAACCGAGGACGAGCTTTCAGCAGCCTCCCCGTGTCAAGGCGCGCAAAGGTGTAAAGGAAGCACATGGTGTTGATGGCGGAAGACCACCGCGCGAGATGCGGGCAAACGAGTCGACATCCAGGACGGAGCCAGGAACGCGTCATCCAGGCGCACGGAGCGTGTACGCCGCAACAAGATCATGGGTTGTCAAATTGGTCATGACGTTTTCGTTCTCGAGCGAAGAGTTTGTGAACGAGGTAGCTCTAATTATTTCCGACGACGTCTATTGGTCTTGAGGGATTTTTAAGCTGCGGTGGGTTATGCGGTCTTCTAGCTCCGTTTGATAGTTTTCCAGGCAAACAGCATAAAAATTGTTTTCTTAGAGGCCTGCTTTCGAGAGATCATTTGTTTTATTACGACTTGAACCGTTCTCAACGTGGAGTGAGTCCTCCATGGCATATCTTCGGTTGCAATGTTGGAAACGTATCTGGAAGCCGCAATGGGCGATTTAGTCCAAGCGCGCTACGATCTTTGCCCATGAGCAGTCGAAAGACTTAAGACCAAGCTTGAAGGCGCTCCATTCTGCGATTGATCCGCGTTATCGGTGTCTTGAACCACTGCCCACGTCGGCAATGACTTCTTGAGTCCTACCGTTGCGCCACGAAACGTCTTCTTGAGATATTGCATCGTTTGCTTTCAAACACGAAGCCCTCAGAAGAAGCACTTCCTGATGTGATATATGTAGACTGCCGCGTAGGGCGTCTTGGCCCGACAAATACACTTCAAAACCGATAGCGAGTGGCATGTGGATGTCCAAGTTTGGGCTGCAACGTTGGAAAGCGGGAGAAAGCTCACAGTTCAACAGTCCGGGTAAACTCCCGTCCATTATAAGCTATATGTTACAGTAAACTATGTGGTATCGTTCTCTTCTTCACACAAACTCGAGTTCGAGATGAAATTTGCCAGGATTTCATCAGCAAAATCGCCAATGGTCATATCCATGTCCAAATCCAGCGGATACGTAAAACACGAGAGTGTGTGGCGGCGATGCGTTCCTTTAGGAATCCGTTCACACTGCAGCAGGTAAAAAAACTCGCGATTGCAGTTTAGAAACGAGCACATATCAATGCTGTGTTGCGACAAACTAGTGCGCTGCGCAGTGACCATACTACCACTGACGCTAAAGTCACGCTCTATTTGACAGGACGAAGCTGGGATGGCAAACAACACTCGTGCGGCTCTTGATAGAACTTTGTAATCGCTTTGATGTTCAATTCTCCACCAGAATGAAAACACAGATTCGGGTGTTCCATTTGGAGAGCGCTCTACCTCGATCGGGTCGTCGTTCCAGCGGTCCAATTCCTCAGCATTGCGTCTTTGCATACGGTCTAAAATGATGACTTGTGGTCTGGAGGGTGGAGGAGCAAATAAAGTCTCCAGCTCGTTAAAATATGTTATTGGAGTGGGAGGAGTTTCAGCGGCATCGATCGGCTCTGCGATGGTTTTCATCAAAGTGAGTAGCGTATCGCGAATCTTCTCGTTCACTCCGCCTCGTTTAGTGCAGGCTTCGCGAGTGCCGAGGCCGTGCTGACGACAGACCAGCACTACAACAGCGTTGAGACTCAATCTCGGACATTTGTAAATTGGGTGCAGCCTTTGTTGCATCTCAAATACAAATTAGCTCTCTATCATCCTGCTGTCATCATAGTAACGACGAAAGTACCGTTCATCAAGTGCATCACGTAGTAGCAGACGTGTAGACTTAGCTAGTGGCAGCAACTCACTGGGGTCAATCCACCGAGGGTTCTTCTCTGTAGCCAGGTAGTGTTGAACTGGTTTTTCTGGGTTGAGATCGTTCAAATGAATTTTGAATAGCTTCATCAAAACTTCGACTTGAGTCGGAGTCTCGGCTTGACAGACGAGCTTTAGCTCTGCCACAGGCTGCAAAATAGATAGGAGCTGGATCATTGTTTTTTTGAGCTGCCAGTGGAAATAGAACTGGCGGCTTTTTGTCGCGAATTGCTTTTTTCGCCTGTTGTGCGTACCACAACCCCAGAGCAGGCCACTTTTCCAAGACACGCTTTATGGAACTTGTCAGACTCAAAACCGAGCAGCTGAATAACTCAACAACTTTGTTGTGGTAGTTTCGGTCTGGATTTTGCACAACTCCTTGAACAGATCACCAGTAACCTCAATGGAGCGAACTAAGCCGGCACCTTCTGCCATCAGCCTTACAGCTCAAGCAACGTCCACCTTCGATTCCAGCTGGACGATCGATTCCGGCTGCACGAGTCACGTTACCCAACATGCTGAGTGGTTCATTTCAAAGACACCTGCCACCGGAAACATCACGGTCGGTGGGAAGTCTGAGATACCCATTGAAGGCACTGGTGATGTCATTCTCCAAGTGACTGACTCCAAGGATGGGAAGCGCCAGCTTACGCTGCGCGATGTGCTTTATGCACCGCAGCTTCATTACAACCTCTTGTCGGTCGCTGCAGCTGTGGAGCATGCTTTCCGCTTCACGTTTCAGCGCACTGCGTGCACAGTGCAAACGGACCAACGCTTTAATGTCAAGGCTAAGAAGTTGGCTACTGCGAAACTGTACCAGTTTACTGCCCTGCCCGCCCAACAGCAAGAAGCCCACTTGGCAACCTCAGGTAAAACCACTGCTATTATGCTTTTGCACAAACGACTTGGTCACCCTAATATTCGTGACTTTCAGGCACTGACTAAGGATCAAGCACTCCAGGGTCTCGAGGATAGCACTGTAGTTCCTAAAGACAACTTCTTCTGTTCTGCATGTACATACGCAAAGTCACACCGCGCTCCATTTCCGTCTAATAGACAGGTTGAACGTGCTGGTTTACCTTTACAAAAAGTCCATTCTGACATCTGTGGGCCACTACCAGTTCCCAGCCTTAGCGGATGTCGCTACTTTGTTGTATTTATTGATGATTTCACGCGGTATATGTTTACGTGCCCTATCAAGGCCCGAAGCCAACTGTACGCCTGCTATGAAGACTTTCGGATGAAAGCACTAAATACGTTTCGCTCCGACGTCCATATCCTTGAGTATCCAGGATCCACATCGGGATTGGATGTTCAGGTACTTCAGGCGAACAATGTTAAAGAGTATGAGAAGTTGGGTCGTATCATCTCGAAGCGGCACGGGACACACCCACAATTTACTAACGTTTATACACCGCAACAAAATGGTGTTGCTGAACACCGCATGCGTACAATCATGGAACGTGTCCGCGCCTTACTTCTGGACGCTAAGCTACCCAAGCCCTATGGGCAGAGTGTGTCACTCACGTTATTACACTCCTCAACATGACACCCAGCGCAAATACGTTCAATCGAACCCCCTATGAACTCTGGCACAATCGCAAACCACACGTGCAGTATCTGAAAGTTTTTGGGTGTGCGGCTTACGCCCACATCAATGATGTCTATCGGGACAAGCTCGATGCACGAGCTAAGCTCTGCATTTAGCTAGGGATTCCTGGGCACAAGAAAGGATTCGCCTGATGGACGTTACATCTCGTGCGATAGTTTACAGCCGCGATGTTGTCTTCCGCGAGGATACTTTTCCGACCCTTGACAATGTCGATGATACGCCAGAATTATTGCCCCTACCGGCTCACCTCGATGCACCAACCGATGATGTGCCGCCTGTCAGAGACGATCTTTCTGAACCTGCAGCTGGTCAACCACCGCAGGTTGGACCACGGGCTATGACAGATGTCCCACCAGCTGCAACCATTTCAGCGACGCCGAACCCGCTCCCATTACTCCATGATGCTCATGATCGTGGCGTTGTGACGTACTCATTTGTAACCGAGACGCCTTCAGCACTACCTCAACCCCAAGCAAAGTGCCCTCGCTACGAAGAAAAAATAAACGTGACAGAGCTTACATCGGAGGAAGATACTCAGGAAAGGCAAGAGCGTACAACTCAAATTCTTACCCACTCGCTGCTCGCTACGTATCTGAGCCTAAGTGCTACGAAACCGCGATGAAACCACTTGATGCCAGACAATTGCGACTTGCCGCTGAATCAGAATACGCGTCCCTTATCAAGAATAGAACGTGGACCCTGGTTCCGCCACCACAAGGCCGCCGTGTTCTTCAAAATAGGTGGGTCTTTGTTGTCAAATACACTGGTACGGGTGAAATTGACCGGTTTAAAGCACGCCTTATTATCAAAGGCTTTTTACAGCAGTATGGTATTAACTACAATGAGATCTTCTCTCCTGTTATCCAGATGGAGTTGCTTCGCCTTCTCCTGATCATCGCAGCATTCTTAATTACGAAGTCCATCAGATGGATGTCAAGACAGCCTTTCTTCATGGGTTTCTCACGGAAGAGATTTACATGGCTCAGTCTGAAGGCTTTGTGACCCCTGTCCCAGAACAGCTTGTGTGCAAACTGTAAAAAAGCCTTTACGGTCTTAAACAAGCACCTCGCATTTGGTATCAGACTCTGTTTACCTTTCTTGAGAGCCTCGGTTTTCGCAAGCTCATAAAAGATCGTTGTGTCTTTATGACAACATTTTATGGACAGGTATGCTACATTGCTGTCTACGTGGATGACCTGCTTATCATAGCTCCCACAATAAGCCTCGTATGCCGTATTAAATCGGCCCTGAAACAGAGATTCTCGATGACAGATTTAGGGGAGGTGAAGTACATCCTTGGCTGGTCCATTGAGAGGAACCGCGAAGCTCGAACGATATATATCCACCAGCGCAAATACGCGACCAATGTCATCGACAAATTCGAACACCTTATTTCATATCCGATTGCGACGCCATCAGACCGCAGCATTACGTTGACGAAATCCATGGAGCCTCAGACATCTGAAGAGAAGGAGGCCATGAAGGACATTCCGTACCGAGAAGTTGTCGGCAGTCTAATGTACCTCATGGTTGGCACTCGTCCCGATCTAGCGTTTTACATGCGTGAAGTAAGCCAATTTGTATCGAATCCTGGTAAAGAGCACTGGAATGCTGTAGTAAGAGGCCTCAAGTATTTGTCAGGCACAACAGACCAAGGTCTACTACTTGGTGGATCGAAGTCTATCGATAACATCAATCTTGCTGATAATCTGACAGCATACACAGACTCGGACTATGCAAATTGCCGTGACACCAGAAGGTCGGTTGGCGGCTACGTAACAATGACCGGACAAAGCCCCATTTCATGGTTGTCGAGAAAGCATCACACTGTGGTGCTCTCGACTACAGAAGCTGCGTACATCGCTCTATGTCATTGCATGCAGGAAGTCATCTCTCTCAAGCTGCTACTTAAGGAGCTGAAGTTCTCAACAACCAAGGCGACAGTCCTCATGGAGGACAACCAAAGGTGTATTAAGATCTCCAGCAATCCAGAACTGCATGGACGATCAAAGCACATTGACATACGCTACCATTTTGTCCAAGAAAATGTAGAGCGACACGAATTCAGTGTCGTATACTGTAATACTAAGTCCATGGTTGCCGACATTTTCACCAAAGCGTTGGACAAACATCAGTTTAGAAACTTACGAAGTAAACTAGGCATGTATTCTCTAAGCGCACGAACGGCTTAAAGAAACGACAAGGGTAAATAAGTAACCGGTCATTTTAATATACGATACATCACTTTATCAAATTAAAGAGTCACAGGATAGTATGAGTTTTTTTCTATTAAAAAGGTTTACTCACTACATCCAAAAAGGTGTTTCCCTCCACTGAGGTTTTCCTGGCACACAGCCGCCAAATATATTATGAAATAGAAATAGAAGTGATGTGTTAGCAACAAAACTCACCAATGTATTAATTAAATTAATCTAAAAGAATAACCTTACGAACAAACATAACCCTGTCAATCCACTCACCATAGGAGAACAAACTGCACTTGACGTTATCATCATGTACCGTCCTTTGATGACTGCAAACTTCGAGGACAAAAGCATGTCCAACTGCCATGGTGTTGCTGGCTGCAACCAAGTAGATGCCATCCTCCAAATACAACCTTTCTATGGCAGCAGCACCACGGTGCCCTGTGCGGTGACGGGTGTACTCAAAATCGGCCATTGAGAGTTGAGACCCAGCTAGATGTAGCTGCATGATGAAAGCCCGAAAGACACGCCACGGAACACCACGTGACACGTCCTGTTGCAGTTCCTCTGAGCGAGCAAGGAATGCCTCAATGTGCTGTTCTTGAACCCCTGCAGGTTCGCCCACCAATACTAGGGCTTGCTGCAGTGCAAGGAACATGCATGTTCCTGCAGGATTAGCACCAGCGACGCATGGGTACAGCTCGGAGACAAACTGGAAGAAGTCTTGTTTTCTTCCAGCTTCATGCCACTCGTCCACCACCTTGAGGGCATCCTGAAAGCTGTCCTCCAGTAGCATATCACGTGGCTCCCAAGTGCGCGGGAGCCGACCATGCCGTCGTGTCTTCCATAGCACACGGTAGAGTACCTTGCCAGTTGCAGATGTAACCTTGTCCTTAATAAACGTAATCTTCCATTTACCGGGCGGATTTGCTACCCGACGTTGTCGACGACTCTTTGCGGTGCGCCTTGCCTCATTGCCGGGCGGTAGCCACCTGTTTACAGGCATCGCAAGATGAGCGCTTCGACGGGTCCTTGGAACTTGATCACCATGCACCAATAATGGCTGAGCTGCTACATGTCTGGGAATTGCTTGACCACTTGCAAGGGCAGTAGGCTCCACCGCCGCTTGAAGTCGAGATTCCACTAGTGGAGGTGCTGAGTGGTCAACTACAGCCTTGGTAACTTGAACAAAAGCTGAGGTATCTTCGACGGTCATCGGCACAACTTGTGCGTACCTTGACATGATCTCTGTGGCTGGCGTTTAACAACAGAGCCCCAGACCAATCACGCTAGGTGCAAAGCTGCGTTGAACCGTGGAGTTGAAGGTCGAATTGCTTGGCGGCGACAAGGCGAGTGGATTTGTGATTCACACTAAGCCACTAGCCTAAAAGGAAGCATGTACCTCTATGCCGCTTACTTAAGCATATGCAGCTCCAGGCACTACTATTCCATGAATTGCAAGCATTTAAACGATAGAGAAGACCCTATATCCATTCGACACTCTTATGAGTTGGTCATACCTATGCCACGCTATATTATGAAGCCATAATCAGAGGGCAAGTACGTGGCGACGATGTTGAAGACAAAATTGTCACAATTAATACCTCTAAAATTTAATTCAGTTTGAGTCGAGCACCTCATTTCTCAATATGCACTGTGGGGCTCAAGCGGCCCATGACCGTTACATTTTGAGTTTTGTTCAAAAACCGCCCTGGTGAGGAGACCTCAAATCCGGTCTCCAATCGCTCCTCGGAGCCTCAGGAGCATCAGAAAACGCAAAAAGCGTCTTTCAGCCGGGACTTTCGAGAGCTGACTGAACAGGTTTGAAAGGGTTTACACTGACCAATGAGCAGTGACTATTATTATAAACCAATGATGTTCCCTAATGAGGCTGTTGAGGTTAGGGCTCGTCACAGAGCGACCTCACACACCGTGTACTCTAAAATCTTATAGTAAAGAGACACGGTTCATGTGACTCTGATCATTTTATATTCAAGTCAGCCGATGGCTGGCTGACACACTTTTATACAGAGTCTTTGGCTACTATACGAAACTTAAGAGCAGCAAGACTAGCTTGCTGCTCGTCAATCTCACTTCTTCTTTTTCTTCCTTCAAGCCTTCAGTTTCTTCTCCCAGCGCATCGTGCAACTTCAATAGGATGAAGCTCTGGCATCAATGACATCGTCCATGGGGCTCCTCTCTGGGAAAAGCTTTGTTCGTGCCTGAACGTGCAGCCTTTGGTACTGGGCCAGAGTAGGCCAGTCTAAGAGTGAATTTGGGATGCTGTCCTCCCGGTGCCTGTCACATGCGATCAGTGCAGAAGGTCTGCGAGCGAAGTCTACAATCGCCAACGATGTGTCCGACTTGACATTTTCGTCGAATCTAGAAGGCGACCAATCATTTCCGGGAAAGCCTCAACTACTACAACAAGTTTGTTGAGGATCTCCCGGTCATTACACCTGTGTTCTATGAGCTGACTGAGAACAAGTACCACAAGGTCGAGACCTGATAAAAAAAAAAAATGAAGCCTTCAAATTTCTAAAGAAGAAGCTTGTCTCGACACCGCTGTTATGTAATCCGGATCTTGGTAAAGATTTTGTCGTCGCCCTTCACACCAATTCATGGACCGCTTACACTGTTCTCGGGCAAGAGCACAGTGGAGCCACCTAACAATTTCGCTACACGATGTTGAAAGAAGCGGAGCTGAGATATCATCCTACGAAGAAGAAGGCCGTGACACTGCTGCGAGGGTTGCGAGTGTTCTACACTCTGATTTCGGGAGGTCACGTCAAGGCCAACACTCTACTCTGTATTACGCTAGGGGTTATGGGGAGAGGGCCAGCACTAACCGACATCGAGCGAGGACGCATTCTCGGGCTACACGAGGCAGATTTTGGTCTGCGCAAGATTGCGCGCAAAGTCGAGCGCTCAGTGGGTGCTGTTCAGCGGGTTATCTACGTTCCGCCAACGCAGTGCAAGAAGCCGGGACCGGCCACCTCGCTGTCGGACCGAGAGCTGCGCTTGCTTGTCCGAACGGCATCGAAGGGCAGCTGTCAGCCAAGCAGCTCAAGCTGTCGACATCGGTTCGCACGATTCAACGTGTGCTTGCCGGTGTCGACTGGCTTGTGTACACCAAGATGGACAGCACGCTGCCCCTGTCAGCCGAGGACAAGCGAGCAAGAGAGGAGTGGGCATGGGAGATGCTCATGAACAAGGACCCCGTCAGGTCCTGGGACTGCATTATCTTCTCCGACGAGAAGAAATGGAATCTCGACGGGCCTGACGGATTCCAGACCTACTGGCGTGATCTTCGCTGACCACCAAGGCAAACCAAGCGTCGCCAAGCGGGTGGCGGTTCCGTCATGGTGTGGGCGGGCATCAGCGCCGCTGGCAAGACCAAGCTGGCGGTGTTGCACGGCAAGCAGAACTCGGACGATTATGTGTATACTTTGTCCGAGTTCCTCTTGCCGTTTGCCCACTCACACTATGGCACGGATTTCACCTTCCAGCAGGACGGAGCGTCAATTCACACGTCCAAGCGGACCAATGAGTTTTTTACAGAGCAAGAGATCCGCGTGCTACCGTGGACGGCCCGTTCGCCTGATCTTAATCCTATCGAGAATCTTTGGTCGATAATGACTCGCCAGGTTTACGCCAACGGCAAGCAGTACAGCAGCGTGGGTGAGATAACTGAAGCACTGTACGAAACCTGGGACGCCATAGAAATGGATACCATCAAGTCCTTGATCGAGTCGATGCCTCGCCGATGCAAGGAATGCATCAAGAAACACGGTAATTTGACCCATTACTAAAACAACAATCGCTTTGATCAACATTCTGTTTAACTTGATTTTTGTATGGTTGAGTGGGTGTTCATATATTGGTCGCGATGTCGATAATGGTCACTTGTATACCAGACCCTTCATAAACCGCTCTTTCGCGAGTGTTAAAACATGCTTCCTATGTGTTTGCGCGGTGCGAACAACATATCTAAATAGCGTGGACCAACTCCTAAATTTGACTGAGTTACGGTATTAAATGTAGGTGTTCATAAGAACTTGGCGCGGAGTGTAAGTTGAAGAAACGCATACGCGAGAACCATCAACACAATGCACAATGTGTAATTTACGACCATGGTAAAACCCCTGTGGTGAATTATGTTGAGCGAACAAATGCGGTGTTCAAGTGCCCTCGGTGTCCTTACGTGTCTAGAGACCCCAAACTACTACGCCAGCATACAAAGTCATGCGATTTTAGCCAATCAAATGGAGTGGCTTCGCATTTGAAAATGTGCAAACCGGCCGAATCGCTATTCAAAGTCGGTATCGAGTACAACAAAAAAGTTGGACTTATTATCTGTGTCCTATGCTGAAGTGCCGTTTCGGAGGGTGGAAAGGAGGTGGCAATGCATTTCAAGCGCATACATGGCACATCCATTCCGGTCAAGATGCTGGAAACAACCCTTGCTTCGCTAGAGTTTGGAGCGCTGGAAGCACTTCAGAAATATCTACAACCTACTCAAGAGTTGCTGAAACCGGTAGATGGAATTGAGATAAAAGCTGGATTCAGCTGCCCTCACTGTGCTTACTTCGCTCCTCTCAAAGATACAATGAAGAGGCATTTGCGGGTAAATCACCAAGACAATGGCGCAGACCTAACCTCAATGGAGTGCATGGTACAATCGCTACGTGGATGTGTCCGAACTAGATATTTCGGTGTGATTGGTGAAACAAATCAGTATAGTTCCTACACCGATGAGGCAGCTGACGCTGTGGATCGTGCTCTAAGTGAATTTACGAATACTCACTTACACATTTCTCTTACGGATGACCGACTTGTATCTCCGTTTTTTCGGCGAATGAAAGGGCATGAAGTCATCCACGAGCGTTGCACAGAAAATATTGCTGCAATTATTGAATCCGTCAAGTTTGACGCCGAGTCAGAGATACTTAAATTGGTATACCCAGTCGTGTGCTGCTATTGGGACATTGGCCAAGAACTGATTGGCACGCGCGAGTACTTGTTTGAGAGAATGTTTTCGTCGATGGGAAGTGAAATCGTACCAGCTTCAGCTATTGACCGCCTACAACGTAGTGGTGCGGAGTAGTGCAAAGCCATTGCCTCGTTGCTGGCAATGACAGATACACATGATAAGAGCCGCGTGATCTTATCGAGCGATACTGAAAGCAACAAAATGGCTGAAAAAATTGAGATTCTCGTCCGTTCATGCTCAAGCGCCTTTGTGGTGACCATCTTCGACGAATATCGAGTAGAAGATGTCAGTGTAGACCGGCTTCAACGGTTGAACAACATTCTTGAAATGGTATTTCGCATCAACTTAGAAGAGGAGCATGCACCAAGCGAATTTCATTCGTTTCCTACGTGTCGCTTTCTGGTCTGCGCTTCTATCAATGGAGAGACTCAAGATGCTTCAGGTTACGTCCAGTTCAAACAGCCCAGTCAAATCACCAGTTTAGTTGCTATTCTGAAGTAATGGGCGCGTTTGGCAGTGTTGATGAATCTGCACCAGCAGATGCGGGGCGTAGAAGGTGATGAAACCAATGGTGCGACACGAGTTAGAGCCGAGGCACTGAGTTTCTATTTGAAAAATGGGTACCGGACGCCATTTAATTCGCTGCAAGAGGTTGTGAGCTTCGGCTCATGTATTGCTATGGCACCGGAGCAGCGACGACTCCCGCAAATTGTGTGGTTAGATTCTACCGTTGAAGCATTGCTAGTTGAAGGCCACCGGGTAACGTTGGGAACGCTTGTGCAAGTTAAGACGCAACTTGTCTCAAAATTTTGTCGAGTAATGCGGGATAATGGCCTCTTGGGGTTTGACTTGACAACGATTGAAGCCTATTTGAAGGCAGACAAGCAGTGCTGCTACGACGATTTTAGTAACTACTCTTGTGGCTACAGCAGTAGTATATACTGGAACATTACGCCGGCAGTTTTTTTCCTTACCGTAATTTACCAACGAGAGGAGGTTTAGAGCTTCCTCAACACCACCTGTTGAAAGCAACGACGCCACCGCTGAGTAGCATCTGGTGCGAAGGAGGTCTCCTCCATACCTCCGAGCACCGCCCAAAGCAACATTAGGATTGCATGCAAAGAGGGTTTCATTCTAAAGAAAAAATATATATAATGCAGTTTCTTACCGCTGTTCAGAGCCAGCGCGTCTCATCATTGGTTGAAAATCTGTGTCACACGCCTTCATGTCCGCTTAAATACGCCCGGAAACTCTCCCTCCCTTCCAGAATCCGCCGCGTCGAGGAAAGATGGTGAAGCTCTTCTGTGCGATCGTTGGGGTGGCGGGGAGCGCGTTCGAGGTGGACATCGACGATGCTGAGTCGGTTTCCGCATTGAAGAAGTCGATCAAGGCGGAGAAGCCGAACGACTTCAAAGATGTCGACGCAGACAAGCTGCAGCTCTTCCTGGCGAAGACGGACGACGGCGCGTGGCTGAAGTCGAAGGATCTGCTCCGGATGCGGAAGGGGGAGATCCCCAATGAAGTTGAGAGTCGCTACATGAACGAGGAATTGGAAGATCCGACGGACAAGATCTGCTCGAAGTTTCCCAGCACAATCCCCGACGGAACGATCCACGTGCTGGTGGTGGTTCCGGAGCAAGCACAACCACAAATGGGGTTGTGGCTCGTGAATGGATCGATTGAAAACGCGAAGAACACGAAAGGGATTCGTTGCAGACTTTACCGTCTGGTGGCATCATACCTTGGATACTACGATCCTGCGCGCCGCACCGGGGACAAGGATAACGCACTATGGTATGAAGACAAGACGCTGCGCATCCACAGTCTGTTCGAGACCAGTAAGTTCGCTCATCTCGTCGCTGCATGTAGTGTTGCTTGGGTGGACTAACTGTTTTGTTTGACAGAAGAGAATGCTCTGCTGTTCGACAACGTATTACAGGATGAATGTATCACACCAACGTCCCCACTCGATGGCCACGCGGTCTCGACAAATGTAGCCCCATTTTCTCGGGAGTTAAGCGAACTTCGGCGCATCTACAGCCGGCATTATGTTCCACAGGATACCGAATCTCCTCAAGTCACGATGCTATCTCTCTCGACCAACACCTCGATCGTTGACGTGGTGACTGACGAATTCAAGTATCAGCGTATCGAGAGTGAAGAGTGGTTCGGGCCTGTGGGGAAGGCACAGAGCTGTCATTTGATGTCAAGAGAGCATTGCCAGAGATTTGAAAGCTATCACAAGTATGACAACGACCAAAACAATCGCCTTGCTCTTTCGGCAGAACTGCACGACTGGTACGATGGTCGCACGTTTGCTGTGCCGGTGATGAATATTTCCGTCGAATCCGTGTCTGAAGGTCCGGTAATCGGGAGCAGATACAAGGTATGAGTTCTTGGTGCATCAATTGAATGCTTCAATATGTTCTGACAGTGTTTATGGTGCCATAGGTGAACCTGATCGTACGCGCGTTGAGTGCTGGATACGCAAGACTGATCTCGCTGCGCTTGAAAGAAGGCTTTGTTGCGTCGGACGATGGCCTGGAGATGCGAACATCTGTCTATGTTCAGAACCCGAAGGTGTTTTGCGAGTGTATGAAGTGGAAGCACAAAGAGGTAGAGCAGAAGTGGAAAGTGTATTATGACATGGCACCTGCGGTAGACTGACTACTTGAAAACACATCGTGCGTACGATTGCATTTTCAAAATTTTTTTCATCCTGATAAATATAAAGTTAGTAATGTAGTAAGATGGCGTACTCTCCTGAGCAATACCAAACTAACAAAGAGCGCATCAAGGCGGCGCAGAAGCGCTACAACCAGCGTACACGCGAAACTCGTCTCGGTAAGCAGAAGGAGTACGATGACAAGAATCGTGAGCAGATTCGTTCTCGCAAGCGAAAGCCCACGAGCGAACTTAACCAAAATGAAAACATACTTAGTGGTCAAAACGAACTTAACTAATTAATTTATTTTTTCCCCAATTTTTTCGTATCAGGGTTGATATAAAGTCGATCTATTCTGATACAAGATCCAATAATTATAAAGTCAAGCATAAAAGAATAATATAGTCAAGACTATATAGCAATCATGTTTGCATATGAGCTCGAAGGTCTAAAAAGATTAAATATTCATCCAATCAAATGGGGGAGTGGCTATCGTGTTAAAGTACGTGGTAAAACCGGTAGGCTGTCATACATTAGCAACCTATCGCGCCCCAGCAACCAGAGATTGGTAGCCCAGCAATACGAGGTCTCGGTCGAGAGCCTTAAAAAGACAAGTCGCCTGATTATAAGGCTGATCCTAAGTATCGTTTTTATAACGGTAAGCAGATGGAAGCTCATCTATACGAGGGCATCCAACCAGCTGAGTTCTACGACAAGCTCGAGAACGTACTTACCAGTCAAAAGAATGCCCTCAAGGTTAATATCGCTCTCGGCTACGACCTTGTTAGCTTAACCGATGATTTAACACAGTATTGACATCCGAACATATCCAATACTAATGTATTTAACACCCCTGTTGCTGTCAACAGCAAGGCTGACATTCGCAAGAAAATAATTTCTGAGATCCGATCGATGGAGTTGGCTGACAAGCTTAACTATCCCAGATCGGGGTATAAGCTTAAGACTATTACTGGATTTATGATTTATATCTATCATAGGAACCATGCTCTCGGAGATAGCGTAGCTGTAATCCCAAAGATCATTCTTGACAACAAGCATGTAATCAACTTCCCTAAGACCAACAACAAATGCGTATTCCATTGTATTGCCTGGCACTTGCACAATAGCCCTAAGAAGAATCCTCGTAGAATTCAGGCGCAAGTGAAGGAAGCATTCAAGAGATACTGCTCTTTCAAGGATATTAGCTACTCTCTGGGATTATTCCGCAACTTCAAACCTATTGGTCTGCTCCAGCTCGATGACGTTGAGGAATGCTTCAAACTCAGTATCAATGTCTAAACTATGGATATTGAGTCTGGGAATGTTGAATGCATTCGTCGCTCTGACAAGGAGTATGAAACTATTAATATTCTATCGCATGAGAATCATGCTCTATATATCAAGAATGTTGATATGCTCCAAAGAAAGTATCAATGTGCTAAGTGTGAGATGATTTTTGTTAGCTCAGCTAAGCTCCGCGACGACAGCAAGAGCCAGTGTGAGCTTGTAAATATTGAAAGCTTCCCAGCCCAGCCAACGATCTGTCAACCTGCTCAGAACACGATACGATCACTGCTAACAAAATACTCCATCAAGGATGCTGATCACTATATCGATCATTTCATGGTGTATGCCTTTGAGGCGATTCTTAAGCCTACCGCTACTCAACACGGGGAGAATACTGTCTTCACGGACGAGCACATTCCGGTGTCTGTATCAGTAGCTGATAGCTTAACCGAGGAGGTGCGTTGCTTTGTAAATGACGACCCAAAGATGTTGCTTACGGATATGTTCAAATACATCGGTGAAGATCCAGCAGTACAATGTCAATAAGTACAAGTCGCTTCTACAGAAAATCATCAATGCTCACGGTCTGACAGGTATGGAAATTCCAGGAGTCAATCTTGGCAAGACCTACAAGATGTCTGATGTGGAGAGTTGGATTGGAGAAGGAAAGTATGGTAGTTTCTTTGATTTACGTCGAAACGCTCCTTCTTCGTCTTTGCACTGAGAGTGTCCTCACTCTCAGTGGTACTCGCAGCGTGGAGTTGCCTCAACTCCTCCGCTTCGCTCTTCATCCTTTCGAGATCCGATAGGATGCATATCTGTTCGATGCGTCCATCGTACAGGTCCTTCGCGAAGCGTATCCAGCTCATGGCTGGAAGCGACGTCAACTCCGACGCACTCGTCGGAGGATTCTCCATTTCCATCGACCGGTACTGGAGACCAGTACTGGTCCGTGTCAAGACGTTCAACGTCTCGACACTCGACGTCGTGTCCGATGTCTGCCCGGCAGACATCTCTTGTAGCGTCTCGGTCCCGGACCGAGACTTGAGCAGCTTGTGTTGCTTGCGCTGTCGTTTCTTTTTGTGGAGCCCGGCTCCACTTGTTCCTCGTCTAGGCCCGGCCTTGGACGGGTTTCCGTTGTCATAACCGTCGGCGGATTCTTTCCGCGGACGCACACAATCAAGCCCGGCTTGATTGCATATCGCTTCTTCGTGCAGCCCGGCTGCACGAGAGCACGCAAGCTTTCCCGGTGTTGGACGTTTGCAACCGCCAACACTGCTTGCCGCGTCATCAACTCCCGGAGTTGATGCGCTCTTGACACATCGACGCCTTGCGGCGGAGCCTTCCGTGATTTTCGAACAAATCACGGTCGTGTTAACTCCCGGAGCTGACACGCCGACTTTACAGCTACTGCTTGTAGCTGAAGTCTCTCCCATAATTAATCGATCAACTCCCAGAGTTGATACGAACATTGAAGTAGGAACGCACCTCAAATCTGATTTCTGATTTGAGACAGACTCAACGACTGCCTCAGTCGTTGTGACTTGTGTGTGGGCACCGGAGGCTGCAACACACGGTGCGGCCTCAACGGTGTGATCGGATGCACCTTGCGGTGCATGCGCGACACTGACAGGGCCATCGCTCTCTGTCGTGTTGCGTCCGAAGCGTACAAGCATACGCTTCTCCCAGTTGACCACTGGATCATGCCGTGCAAGCCACGGCATGCCCAACACCAAGTCAAACTTATCGTCTAAGTCTAAGACGATAAGGTTCTCCACAAACATCCGGTGATTGTACGAGAAGCACACGCGTACGACGCGCTTCTCAGTCCTCACGGTGGCACCCGTTGCCAACCGCACTTCCAACACACTTCGAGGTGTGTCTACATCCTCGAAGTTCAGCTTCGGTAGACTTTGCTGTCGAACAAAGTTGTTCGACGCACCCGAGTCTACCAGAGCACGAAGAGAGTTCTCTCTCTTCGACCTTATTTTCAGGATGACAAGATTTGGCTTGTCATCTTGCTACTTGCAGTGCGAGTCTCTCACTGGGGGCTGCAGTCTTCAGTGTCGCGTGTCCATTGTAGACACGCGTGACTGCACTACCAGTAGGGTGCCCCGCGCCTGCTGGTTCCGCGCGTTTTTTATTGATCGCGGCGATGCTCGGCATCGCCACGTCGGCCCCCGGCCTTGTGCACAGCCGCTGTGCGCTCACGCTCATAGTGTCCGGTGTATCCGCATCGGAAACACCGCACGCTACTGTTGTTCCACTGTTGGTGATCAGCAGCCGTAGCGTTCGAGAGGTCCATAGGTTCCGGACATCCCGTTCTCATCACCGGACGTGCCATCCTCGGCACGTTCACATGCAATTTAGCCTGCCGCAGGCTAAATTCCTCTTGCATGGCAAGGGTGATCGCAGCTTCGAGAGTACTTGGGTACTCTCGGAAGAGGTAGGTCTTGGCGGGTCCATCCCTCAAGCCCTTCATGAACGTGACGACCTTGGTCGCCTCGTCCATCGGGTTGGTCACGATGTTCGGGACCAAGTACCGCGCACGTTGGGCGTAAGCATGAACGTCATACTTACCTTGCTGCAGGTCGAGGAACTCAGTCCTCGACTAGAACTCGTTCTTAGAAAGCTCAAACGCTTGTCTGAGCTCCTCCTTGAACTCCGCGTACGTGCCGAAGCACGTAGCGTCCGTGAGCCGGCGTCCATACGCCCAGCTCCTCGCTCGTCCGCCAAGACATGACATGGCGAACGCAACCTTCGACGGTTCGTCGAAGATGCGTCGAGCTGCAATGGCAGTGTTGACCTCGACAAGTCATCGGAAAGTGGATCTCCCTCTTTTCCCACATAGTTGTTTATGTGCAGTTTTAATGACTGCACGCGCGGTGTCGTCCCGGACGACGCCGTCGTAGTCGTACTGGCAGCAGCATCTCGCTGCTCCTTGGCTATGAAGCCCAGAGCAACACCGTGTTGCTCTGTCGGTGACAACGTCCGTAGCATCGTCGCTACGGCCGCCTCCCCAATGATTGTTGCCAGTCTTTGGATAGTCTCCCACTCTGGATCCGACAGGTGGGGGCAGTCTGCACGCGCAATGTGCGTTGCAGACTCGCTCGGGCCACGCATGGACGGTAATCCGTCCATGGGTTGGTTTTCGGCCCCATGTTCGTATTCCATACGAACAAGTCAGGTAGTCGATCGTTGGACGGACTACAAAGTGCTACCAGGTGTAATGGGCCAACTTTGTGCCCACTACTTCGGCTTACACGTTACCGCACGTGTACGAGGAAGCGTAGTTTACTTAAACTTAGGTTAACTATACTTTCGTCCGAAAGTATAGATTTACTAAAATAAGAAAAGCTAAAAGCCGTTTTGGGTTAAAATGAGAACTGTTATTTATGATTTATGTCTGGACTGGGTTTTCTCCTAAAACTGATATCCTATATGAAAGGTATTCTGCTATCCGATGGCTGTCAGAACCCTGCTAATCTAATTGGTAGAAAGAAATGCTTATCTACCAATAGGAAGCCTAAATGCATACAGACCAGTGGTCTGCAAAGTGTAACCATTGGTGTGTCTTACACCAACGTTCGAGAACCCTCCTTGTAACCAAGTGGCTACGTGTAGCCATTTGCGTGTAACCCCGTTACACCTGGGACGAACGTTCATCCGGGTCGTAATATATATAGGGGTTCAAGTCGCTCCGCAGTTGGAATGCGGCAGCTGTCGACGTATCGAGTGAGCGGCGCGAGGCGTGACTACGTTACTAGTGTGTGTAAGTATGGACGTGCGGTGTGCGTTGGGCGTGCACTGCGTTTTGGAGAGAGCAGGCAGCGGCAGATAAGGATGCAGTGGAGCGGGTGTAATGTGCTGGAGTCGTGTGCGTGTATGTAGGAGAGAGTTGATCGATGGAAGCATGTGGTCGTTTTTCCGTGGTGGTCGTTTGCGTTGTGGTCGTGTGAGTGTGCGTTTGAGTTTGAGTGTGTGTTGGTGTATGTGTTCGTGTGCTTTGAGCGCGTCGATTGGTGGGTGTTTGGGGTGTGTATCTGGGCGCTTAGCTCAAATGGTACTGCACAATTTGTTGGGTTTCCAATCCATCTGAATACGCTCATCACTCGGCGGAGGCTTGCCCACACCAGATTGCACGGTGTTTTAAACGCCTTGATGTTCGTCCTTCGGCACAAATCTGCCCAAATCAGTTGATGTTTGGTTTTCGTTTCCCATTGTGTTTTTTTGTGGGGTGCCACTAAAAAGTGTACTTGGGAAAACCAGTCTTCATTATGGTAGTGCACCAGGTGCTGCACGTAGCTTTCGTATGCGTGGGAGGATGATCCCTGGGGTGTGGAAATTTTTTGAAGACTGCAAATCACGAGCATGTTGTAATAGTGGTATCGAAGGCCAAATAGTTCTCATGACACGGCAAGATTTTGCTGAATGGTTGGTGGAAGTGCTAAGTGGAAGATCCTTTGCAAACTTGTGCATTTTGTGGTCATACATCGTAGCTCTTTACTCTGTCTGAAAACTTTGTTGTAACACCAATGAATACGGCAGTATGACAAACGTCACTTTTTATGGGAACTTTTTACATGTCACATGGAGCTTCCGTGATAGCTAGCTGGTGTGCAAAGCACTAACGGAGCCTGAGGTGATTGATTTGAGATGGAAAGCGACGAGAACTTAGAGGAAATGCGATGCAAAGCACTAGCGGAGCCCGAGATTATTGACCTGACGATGCAAAGTATAGAGAACTCAGAGGACACAAGTAGCAACGGACAAGAGGAACGTCTCGAATCTTTAATAGATAAAAAGCTAGAGTCTGAAAAAGAATACATGTCTGTCTGCTCAGACCCACCACGATTTGATGACTCTGCAGCTGAGCCACTGTCGTTCACAGAGATGTTCGAGTACCTACGAAGTGAGCTCCGAGGACTCACCTTGGATCAAGCAATGGATGTTGAGAGTGCTCAGGAGTTCATTCAAGCACTATTCGAGGAGGTCGTTATGGCAAGGCCCGCTGAGCCATTGCAACCAGAGCGGAGTCACACCCCGAGTTGATAGCAGAGGAGATCGAGAAGATGACTCAGCAGTTCGTAACAGATATTCAGGACGACACGACGAATGCACGAAAATGGAGAGCGCGTCTCCATGATCTTACTCTCTTTTGGAAACCCTTGAGATCAGCAAACAAGCAGCTTGGGCAAAGCCGAACCCATCGACCTACCCATGGTTGGAGAGAATGCCCAACATTGCAACCCTAGTGACTCACAGCAAGAACCTCTTCAGGCTTATCTACAACAATTCACGATACAAGATCAACTTCATCCATCCACACCTCAGAACGATATAAAGTCGAGAACGAAATGTTATAAGGCTTCTATAGCAAAACACACATAAAAGTCAAATAGAAGGCCATTTATCTTCGTCTTAAGCTAAAATCCCTGTTCTACAGTACTTATACGAGTGGATTCATTGTAGCAAACCGTTACCATCTACCGTCATCGGTTTTAATACTTTTCGTAGGGTTATTTGTCAATCGATATCCATATATATCGTGTTCAGATTTTGAGGACGCGTCACAGTGACCCCGCCAAATTGTAAAGCAGATCTACATATGGATCAACAGGTAGTTCTGGGACTATTCATCGTACAAGTCTCCACTATCCATGATCCCAAGATTCACAAGCATAGAATATTAAGTAGCGGACGACCTTAGTTCAGTAAGTGGTAATATAACTTTGGTCTGTTTGAATGAAGTGCTGCTCGGAGCGTGCACGTTGTTGACATGAAAATGGATGGCATATTCGTCCTACGAATCCACTGGGACGGCTATTGCGTCGTCGCCATCGTATTTTGGCCACGATTTATGTACTAGAGGCTCGTTCGCATGACCACTCACTGCATGTACACATAGACTTTGAAGCCGTGACCGATACCGACGAGTAAAGTCAGCGACAGAATAATGAGCTCTGCAAGCTCAACAACGGCCTTGGTGATATACCAGCACAGGTATCATCCACCACGATACTTTGTAGTCCACGCAGAGCAATTGCTATCTCTCTCGCCATGACGATGAACGACAGGTTCGCCAATAGAGCTGTAGCAAGAGCCAACAACTTGCGTTCGCCACGCGTAAGTCCACTTAGTGAAATGCCACCACCGATCAACTGTCGCGTCAGGCAGAGAGCCTCAACTCCTCGATGACTTGCTTGACACGAACCAGACTCATCTCGTCGGTGTGGGTACGACGCATACGAAGTTGAGTTTGAAAGACGAGTTACAGTCAACGTCTCGTAGATGATAACTTTGTGCACGACGTACGCAATGCAGCGGCTCATCCGGGCGTTCCACTCATGCCCATTTATAGTCACCTTGCATTCCATTGCATCTTCATATCCAACCAGACACGAGAGCAGGGCGAGGCTCTCGTCCTTGGACGACCTATATATGACCAAAATCTCCAGCTTTCATTGATCTACTGACATCGTCGAGCGAATTCTTGTTGTAGCCATTTGCCGTCTGGTTGTTTCTCCAGTTCTTTCGGTTCGAGCTCAAGTTGCTCCAGTCAGCGAGCGAACAGGACTTGACAGTTTATAGTCCTTCGTTGTTGCCAGGGCGAGGACTCATAGCTTCGGCATAGTATTCATCCAGTTCGATGTCAGGCTTAACGCCGTCCATGAGCTCAGTAGTGAGGCCTTCACCCTCGCGCGAACGAGCTTCACACTCGCTTCCACAGGACCCGAGACATTCGAATAACCGTCGGATAGAAAAAGCCCCTTCGAACAGCTTCAGCTTGAACGACTGTAGCAGGTTTTTCGTCGCACTCTCAATGGCCGCTCTTCGATGGCCCAGCTGACAGTCCTATCACACGACAAACTCGACGGCACTGAGGTGATAGATTTCTTGCTCCTTGCCGGCCGAATGCGCGAAGGCCACGACAGTGGCGGCGCCATAGCCTTGGCAAACTGGTTGCCGATGTGGCCCAGCACCAAAACAGCCAATGAACCAGCGCCAAACTCATGACAGGCAACTCAACTCCATAGAGCAACTTGAGGTGTTGCTGCAACATAATCAGGAGTGTGCACCACACTCTGAAACTACCGGCGGCTAAAAGAACCGGACCTCGCGTGCGTGTGCGCCTCCATGACAAGGGACTTGGGTGGCATCAAAACGGATCAAACTGGGCCGAGGTGCGCATGGGCTGCTCCATGAACCGGGCCGTGATGTGTGAATCGAACCCGGCCGTGATGTATGCATCGAACCGGGCCGAGGTGGGGGGGTTGCTCCATGGTGGTGGGATCTAGTACTGGTGGGCCCAAACTTATCCACAATACATATGGCCAGCATCTCGGTGAATTCAGTGAATTCAATTCCCGATGCTACAATTTCTTCGTCGAAAATGGTGGCAGAACTGACTGATCGGATGAGACTTTCAGCCCAACCACATAATGACAGTGATACCGAAGGGCGCAAAGCGAATTACGCCCAAAAACGTCCTGTTAAAGTCCTGCCTTTATTAAATAGGAGCGGACCAAAAGCTCAATTTTTCCCGAAATTTATTTTCAGAGCTCCGTGTGGGTTCATTTTCCGTGAAAGGATGACCTGGTAATTCATATCGGAATATCTGCACAAAATTAAAGAGGGATCATGCAAATGTCCAGGGAAATAGTACAGTTGTTACTTTGGATATTGATACCTGTGCTATATATATTATATACTAAACAAATGTTACCTGTGTAGTCGTCCTCCCGGACAAGTGCGTGCATTGTCGTACGGAATGTTGCACGAACAATTCACAGGAATTAATACCCGTCTGAGCTAATATAAATTGACTTCGAAAGAGTACTCGACGAGAAAGTATATGGAATTGTGGTCACAGTGATGATCAATCAATCAAGAAAAATGTTGGTTAGCAGTTGGGGGTTTGGTTGCCCTTCTTAATGCTGTAGGGACGGTAGCCTTTGCGCGAAGGGCTATTTTTTGTCCAAAATGATACTTGCTGTTGGGGTAACAAATATGACGTGTGGAAAAGATGTTGAACGCTCGAGTAAAGAAACATCAAACCGAGAATCAGCAAATTTTCACTCTTCAAAATTGAATTTAATCCAAGATGCAACTGCCCCGCAGATTGGGCGGCCGATAGTATTATTTAATTTTTTCAGTTCATGAAACTACTGCTAAATCAAATAGCTCTGCCTGTGCAGATGCTGCGGCTGCGAAGCAGGCGCAGGCGCAGGAGATGCGTTGGTACAGGCTAGTCGTAAACTTCGAAACATTTGGAGCAGATTTTGGTAAATTACAGAGCTTCTTCGGGCGAAGCACGTTTTTGTTTCCGTAAGTCAGAAAAATTAAGCAAAAGTTTGTATGGATTAGTCAAAGAGGAGTTTATTCGAAAGGAGGCTTTTATTCGGGCGAGTACGTTACATGTACTGGATACGACCGAGGAATTACCATGATTCTGAGAAAAGCACTGAGATATGTCAAAACGATTGGGATAATTGTCCAGTATAGATATGCATCAGTAAACGCATAGTAATCAACGAGCCCTCTTATATCTAACTATAGATGTGATTATTATTTCAGCGGTGGTACGAAGTTTAGTACTGAAGCGAATATTACTACAAAAATACAAGTAGCACTCTGTAAATACTGTAAAATGTTCTTTCAGGTGCAAGAAATACCGCAATTTCTCCCATACAAAAATTAAGTATATTATTATCTCACTTGTCTGGTGGACGGGGTAAAGTTGTGGCTAGTATTTACTAGTGATAAATGGAGAGAGCCGTCACAATACTCGCACATGATCAATATTATGCCTCTACACCTTTCTTGAGGCGACCGCACTCTATTTCCATGTAAAACCTAGCGTGACTCTACTTACACGTTGAGAACGACCTACTATTTGTGTATTTTAGATCCCAACTATCGATGCTTTGGATTGACAGAAGCCATTGCGCAGTTGATAAAACGAGTTAGAATCCTAGTATACAGTACTTTCATATTGCATGATTCTCAGCCGACGGGTTGAGCTTCATGGCGGCTGTGTAAAAAGTGGCTAGAGTCCCTACCTCTCTGGAATTCACTTCTACTACGTTAGCAAAACCTATCATGCTCGTTTTGGTTGACACTAGAGCTTTCTATCTGTTTTTTTACCTGCTCGACCTTGTTACCTTTTAGACCACTACATCGCAGTTGAGGGATAAGTCCATACGTTTTGCACACACTATTTCCTTCATGAGACCCCTCGATATTTTGCATATTTGTATTGTTCCAAATAGGATTTTATTGCTGTGCTGCTTGTCATAGCGTTTACTACCAGAGACAAGCAATGCGATGCAATAGCAACTAGTAATTTGTGGTAAAAGAGGCGTGAATGTTGCGAAGATGTAAAACGAAATACGGGATAAATCGTACAGTAGCTCCGACGCAGAGTTACTTAAGTACATAGGCTCTACAGATAGACCGATGTGTTGACTAAAGTACCGTAGTAGCTGTTAAGCCAGCTAGTGGCAGAGTTCCAGAGCAATGGAGTGTAAATTTGTGTTACATTTGGAGCCCCTCGAACAAAAAGAGATTATTAGAAATACCGTAGCTTAATTCATATATTAGTACTATCAGCAAGTACTGGCGCCAATGCTTCTCGAGGTTCAAATCGTTTTGACATATCTCAGTGTTTTTCACTGAATTATAGTAATTCCTCGGATACGACCAGCCTTTCATGATAAACTGGTGGAAAAGACTCGACGGTATTCACAGATGTAGTTAAAACGTGGCCCAGGTACTCGATTCCACCAGGTTAGAATTCGACGTTGACTTCTTGTCGGTTTTGGCACCTTGGGTAATAAGTCAGACACACGGGTTCCCGGATTCCCGCAGGAGGAATGTCCTTTCTGTAAATATCAAAGAAATCCGAGTAAGCTAGTTCTTACTTGGACTTGAGTACATTCTGCATTTTACTAGTATACAGTATGAGCAAGCAATAAAAACCGAATCCAGAGTAATATTATCTTTTACCGTCGTTGAGACAGCTGCACATATTTTGGGGATCAAAGTTGGCCCAGGCGATGATTGACATCCCCATTGACAAAAACTTCCTCGATGGTATCGCGCACTGTGAGTCATCTCCGGTGCCAGAGGCGCTGCGTCTCGCGCGAGAAGCAGTCGTTGCCGAAAGGCCGACAGTTCCATGAGCTCTTTACATTTCAGCACCGATGGGGCGAGAAGACAATAAGAAGAGGAGGAAGATAACCGGAAGTAGAGAAACTGGATCGTGATGCATTATTATCTAGCAGAAACTTCGTATTTGGGCAAATGCTCTGATCCTTCACGGGAAAAACTATGGAGTACGAGGGCGTGATAGCCGCGCGGATGGGTAAGGACCCAGAATAGGTATTTAGCAATATGTAACGTGCAGAGTGGTCTATTCTAAAACTTCCATCTAAACTTGATCTAGAATTTCACATTGAAAGTTGTCGATGCTCCCACCTACTGAAGCAGCCTCATTCCACAAATTCTAAATTTGAATTTGTCGCGGTTTAGCCAGCCAAAACGCCCAAAGAAGCAACCATTCGTTTAGCAAATAAATACCAAGAATTCATTATTTCGCTTCGTGATAATCGTCTCAGTATTGCATATTTCAATTAACTTCCCTGTCTATCGAGCGAACTCGCAGCCCGTAAGACTGCTTTTGGTCAACTCGGATCGCTTTTGGTGTTTTCAGAATCTGAAATCCAGAGAGCGTATTGTGCGGTTAAGATCAGTTTATGTGAAACTCAGCAAGTTTTCGGTTAATTGAGCCTCGGTTGTCGCCATAGAGTATACCCTCGCGCCAGAAAACTTGTGCAACAGGGCGTATACGATCTTACTCAGTGGGCCACGAGTAAGTAAAATCCCCGATGTTCGACTAATGTAGGAGCCATAGTTTTGGCGCTTCCTGTGCTGGGTCTTTTGAGAAGACCGCTGCCTAAACTCGGTCGCATGCACTTCAATTTCTAATTTTGGTGTCGCTTTTTAGAGTAAGCAAAAGCGAAACCGTACTTGTACGTATTGCCTCGTAGCAGCAGTAAAACTGCTTTTGATGGGGAATCTTCGCGCTTGTCTTGGCTGCTAAAAAAAATCATAGGTCCCAAATAACTGGGTATGTCCTAGCTAGTTGCTCTTATTTTAAAATTGCATACAGCCTCGTACTCCGTACCCTCGTGCCCCATAGATTTCCCTTAGTACTCTTCCACTGAGTCTCAGCTGTTGAGCCCGCTGCTACGAGCCAACACACACATGGCAACGCGTGTGTGGTAGCCGATAAGTGTAGTCGGACCAATCTCAAGTCGGTGGTCCTCTGCCACGACAAGCGCGTACAGCGAGGTCGTCTGGATGACGTGGAAGTAGCACGATACGTCTGCACCGCCACCAGTTAGACGGTAGGAGACGATAGAAGGTGCTAGAAGCGCATCGTATGAAAAAGAAAAAAAACACACGTGAGTTTGCGATTCGAGTGGTGTCGGGTATTGACGCACGCCTAGTATATACGCGCCAGGTTTAGCTTGAGTGTGAATGCGATGATTCGGAAAGACGTAGAAAGGAGCCTGAATGATGCCAAGCTAGCCCCGATGGATCGACCAGGAGTGAGAGTGTCTGCGAAGGACGATGCTGATCTACTGATGCGGCTCGGGCGTACCTGGACGACGACCACTAAGTTATCGACGATGTGTCGAAAAATGTTAACGTCGACGACTCCAATAGTGTGACCAAGTGAGAAGAAGATTGCATGTGAAGAAGAGTGAGATTTTAGCTAGATAACAACGAACAGAGTTCGTTTTAGTTCCTAGAGCGCAAATGTCTCGGCTAAGCGTAGAGGAATCTCCTTCCCCAGTTGACCTCGCATGGTGTGTTTGCGGCAGTCGCGTCGTCGATTCTGGATACACGTAGTACTTCAATTCTGAGCATGAATAGCACCTCCGTGGTCGGGCGATCATGTCGGTCGGAACCACCCACCGTTGTTCACCGAGAAAGAGACAGAGCCGAGAGGCAGAAGCCAACGCTATGAGTGCACAATGGCCACACGACATGATGGAGTCGTGGCGACACGAGAAGGTTGCGCTGGAGTTGAGAATCCTAGATGCCGAAGCGGAACGAGACCGCAACAGCGAAGCTTCCAAGATCATGCAGAAGTTTCAAGCCGGTCAGTTACAGGGCCTTCGAGCGACACTGTCCCAAGCCCAAGCAGTGCATCGAACGGACGCCCCTCGATCGGCAACCTAGGATGCAGTTGTTTCTGCGAACAAACCTCAAGTGGCACCAGGAACTCAGTGACAGATACGCATGTCGCAGGTGTGGCAGACCAGGGGCGCCGGGCAAAGAATCCGAATGAAGTCGTTACGCCTCAACCGAGGACGAGCTTTCAGCAGCCTCCCCGTGTCAAGGCGCGCAAAGGTGTAAAGGAAGCACATGGTGTTGATGGTGGAAGACTACCGCGCGAGATGCGGGCAAACGAGTCGACATCCAGGACGGAGCCAGGAACCCGTCATCCAGGTGCATGGAGCGTGTACGCCGCAACAAGATCATGGGTTGTCAAATTGGTCATGACGTTTTCGTTCTCGAACGAAGAGTTTGTGAACGAGGTAGCTCAAATTATTTCCGACGACGTCTATTGATCTTGAGGGATGTTTAAGCTGCGGTGGGTTGTGCGGTCTTCTAGCTCCGTTTGATAGTTTTCCAGGCAAACAGCATATAAATTGTTTTCTTAGAGGCCTGCTTTCGAGAGACCATTTGTTCTATTACGACTTGCACCGTTCTCAACGTGGAGTGAGTCCTCCATGGCATATCTTCGGTTGCAATGTTGGAAACGTATCTGGAAGCCGCAATGGGCGATTTAGTCCAAGCGCGCTACGATCTTTGCCCATGAGCAGTCGAAAGACTTAAGACCAAGCTTGAAGGCGCTCCATTCTGCGATTGATCCGCGTTATCGGTGTCTTGAACCACTGCCCACGTCGGCAATGACTTCTTGAGTTCTACCTTTGCGCCACGAAACGTCTTCTTGAGATATTGCATCGTTTGTTTTTCAAACACGAAGCCCTCAGAAGAAGCACTTCCTGATGTGATATATGTAGACTGCCATGTAGGGCGTCTTGGCCCGATAAATACACTTCAAAACTGATAGCGAGTGGCGTGTGGATGTCCAAATCCAGCGCATACGTAAAACACGAGGGTGTGTGGCGGCGATGCGTTCCTTTAGGAATCGGTTCACACTGCTGCAGGTCAACAAACTCGAGATTACGGTTTAGAAACGAGCACATATCAATGTTGTGCTGCGACAAACTAGTGCGCTGCGCAGTGACCATACTCCTACTGACGCTAAAGTCGCGCTCTATTTGACAGGACGAAGCTGGGATGGCAAACAACACTCGTGCGGCTCTTGATGAAACATCATAATCGCTTTAATGCTCAATTCTCCGCCAGAATGATAACACAGATTCGGGTGTTTCATTTGGAGAGCGCTCTACCTCGATCGGGTCGGTCGTTCCAGCGGTCCAATTCACTCAGCATTGCGTCTTTGCATACGGTAATGAAGTGATGACTTGTCTGCGGGGTGGAGGAGCAAATAAAGTCTCCAGCTCGTTAAAATATGTTATTGGAGTGGGAGGAGGTTCAGCGGCATCGATCGGCTCTCTGCGACGGTTTTCATCAAAGTGAGTAGCTTATCGCGAGTCTTCTCGTTCACTCCATCTCGTTTAGTGCAGGCTTCGCGAGTGTGCCGAGGCCGTGCTGACGACAGACCAGCACTACAACAGCGTTGAGACTTAATCTTGGACATTTGTAAGTTGGGTGCAGCCTTTTTGCATCTCAAATATAAATCTAGCTCTCTACCATGCTGTCATCATAGTAACGGCGAAAGTACCGTTCATCAATTATAATCACGTAGTAGCAGACGTGTAGACTTAGGTAGCAGCAACTCACTGGGGTCAATCCACCGAGGGTTCTTCTCTGTAGGTAGTTGGTGAACTGGTTTTTCTGGGTTGAGATCGTTCAAACGAATTTTGAATAGCTTCATCAAAACTTCGACTTGAGTCGGAGTCTCGGCTTGAAAGACGAGCTTTAGCTCTGCCACAGGCTGCAAAATAGATAGGAACTGGGATCAAGTTAGTTTCTTGAGCTGCCAGTGGAAATACAACTGGCGGCTTTTTGTCTCGAATTGCTTTTTTCGCCCGTTCTGCGTACCACAACTCCAGAGCAGGCCACGTTTCCAAGACACGCTTTATGGAACTCGTCAGACTCAAAGCCGAGCAGCCGAATAACTCTACAACTTTATTGTGGTAGTTTCGGTCTGTATTTTGCACAACTCCTTGAACAGATCACCAGTAACCTCAACGGAGCGAACTTGGTAGATTGTCCGTGTCAGTTTTATAATCAAATCACGCATGTCGGAATTATTGCATGTAGCGCGATCATTCATTCCACAGGAAGCCTTCGTTGCCGCGTGAGATGAACCATCACCACTCCATCGCAAATCGAGGTCGCGGGCAGCAAGCCACCACTCTGAGCCCTTATCACTGGTGGCACCGTAGAAATCCTTGACGGTCAGCTCGAAATCCTCCAAAGTGCGCTTTATCCACAGCAGAACAGCCGCCTGATCCCGCCACCTCGATCACCATAGGCTGGGCTAAACTTGCGTGTCCCCAAAAGTACGGACCGAAACTGCCAATTGGAATCGATCAGATACTCGCAGACCGAGGTATTTCTCACCACCGTTTTTGCATGTCCAGAAGACCGCCACCATCGTGAAATTAGGGAACAACTGGCGATTCGACTGGAGAAAATTCGATTATTTCCTTACTCATTGCCACGTAGAGCTCAATGATCGATTCTCGATAAGCTCAGCAGTGATGGCGACCTGCATCTCGTCCTTCACCACGAGAGCTTCTTTGAGCCTGGATTCTTCATACTCGCCTAAGCACAGCGGTAGATTGTGGTTGATAATGCGCAGCGTCTCAAGGAGAAGATTCAAACGAGCATGATTGCGCGAGTACAACACTGACGAGCGTAAATGTTCAATCTCCTCCTCCCGCTTCCGTTTTGTTGTCATCGTCTTCTTTGTTTTCTGGGACTCTAAGTGGTGAACTAGCCGCAGGTGTTTCACGGCGGCGGACGTCTTTCCATGCGACAGCAGTAACAAGTTGTCGGCGGTATTTGTGCGTCGGCAATACTAATCTGCCAGGCAAATATAGCCAATTTTCGTTTTCGTTCCCTCGGTGTACTCGACACGGACGCCCCAATCGAATATGAAGGAGCTCTCTCCGGATTGCATGGGCTTCCTCGTGAAAGGGCCTATATCAGCCCAATTCTCGACGGCACGCTTCACCGCTGCTGGCGGATCTAACGTCATGGTTATTGTACCAGTAAAAGCCAGCAAGACCTTTCTTCTTAAACTGCAGCGCTTAGCCCGCTACTTAGCTGTTGTATCCGCGTCTGGTACCGATCCAGGTCACCGCCGCGTGCTTTGTGCTTTCTGGTCTATGTGGCTGCAGAATATATGCAGGAAGATCGACGTAATTTACGAAGAACACCTTGAATTTCAACCAATAAGGAGCGTCGTTGAAGGAGCACGGCCTCCCACGCGGGCTCTGGAAAGAGTAAATTCTTCGTGCGCTGGATTTTTGCTCGTAGCTGTCGTACTTATGCGGAAGGAAGAATAAAACCTCGTGAATCGTGCTCCCCATTCTTGTGAGAATCGTTTAACCTCGTTTCTGGTGGCTGTATCCATTTTGCTCATGGGAGGCTTGGAGCCAGCGGAGGACGTTGTTGTAAAGTGAACGACTTGTGAAATTGCTGAACGAAGAAGTTATCCCTCTGGTTAGGAATCGAGAACCTCGAAGTTCCATGGTGAAAGAACACACAACGGTGCAGGAGAACGTCTGTTTGTGGCTAGATGACATCATCAAGGTGCCGATTCGTTACAGGTAGGGCGATGCAAATACTGCTACCATATGGACTGGCCGCGAGAACCAGTCCGCCGTATACATGACCGGACAGAATTTGACGCCGTCCTGAGTCTCCTGATATGAAGGTTTGTGCTAAAACTACCAAAACGGCTGTTCAAGATGAGGAAGTCACCAGAGGCGCACCTCAACGTAATGCCTACGCTGATGTCGTATCATGTTCACCCAGCTTTAATGCGATCGAATCTTTGAAGCTTACTGAAGCTAGCCAATCTTAACCCGGACCAGAGACGTCGGAGAAGAGTGAGGATAGTGTACCGACATCCGGTAGTTCAACAAACGACCCACCGCGAGTATGAACTAGGCTTAGCTTGAACAACCAACCGCCAGGCGGCAATGAAGTTAGCGACTGTGTTCTCCGGCTGTCATTTGGAGCTTGCCAATGACCTACTCGAAAGTCTGGAGGCTGTATACGTCATCGGTTTGGGAGTGGACATGACCGAATTTGCCGCGGAAGATGCAAAGGTTGTTACTGACGTGCTGGAGTGCTGGGGTGTCTAAATACGAAGGTAGAGGAGAGTTCGGATGCAGAAGCGGTTTTGACGGACGAAATGACTCTATTTCACAATAACATTTCAGCACCACTCTTGATGGAACTATCCTTGGGATGTGTTGAGGTTAGGGCTCGTCACAGAGCGACCTCACACACCATGTACTCTAAAATATTATAGTAAAGAGACACGGTTCATGTGATTCTGATCATTTTATATTCAAGTCAGCCGATGGCTGGCTGACACACTTTTATATAGAGTCTTTGGCTACCATACGAAACTTAAGAGCAGCAAGACTAGGTTGCTGCTCGTCAATCTCACTTCTTCTTTTACTTCCTTCAAGCTTCAGTTTCTTCTCTCAGCGCAACCTGCAACTTCAAGAGGTTATGAGCCCAAGCGAAGCCTCAACTGACGACTTCCCCCGGCTCACGGGGTCAAGAAACTTTGATGTATGGAAGACCCGAGTGACGACATCGCTTGACGGCAAGCACCTCCTCGGTTTCGTCACCAAGAAGGACTACAATGGGGTGAGCGAGGATGAAGAAGATGAAGATTCATCCGGCAGCAGCGAGATGTTCGACGTCGAAGCCTATCCCAAGCCCGCCACAGCAGACGGCTACGACTCACAAACCGTCGCCTACGAGCCCAGCTCCGACAACGACGATCCCGCCAGCGAAGAGGGAGCGAAGAGTGGTCCGGCAACTAAACCACCCTCTCCAATCCGCCCGTTCACGCAGCGCAAGTCGCGCCGCGGGTTGAGAATGAGAATCCGGTACCACCGTCATCTCGACGTCTACGCCGCATGGAGGCACAAACTAAAGCTTTCCTGATGAAGACGATGGACGACACCCACATTCGTCTTGTCAAGAACCTCACCTCGGCGTACGACATCTTCCAACCCATCTGCAAGAAGTATGAG
>NHQK01000144.1:0-46333 GCA_016864655.1 Phytophthora cactorum | reverse complement strand
GGTTGGAAGAAAAGGGCGATTACGACCGCAGCGAAGTGCTTCTGCGATATCATCGCGCTTAGTGGCACTGCAGCCACAGATCGCACGAAGCAGGCTATGCCTGTTTGCTCGGGTATTTCTGGTTTGGGAAAAACGCGTATGCTGGAAGAAGGCGGCACGATTTTGCAAAAGATGAAGCTGGACCCCAAGCACGTTGTCCGTGTGATTGTTCCGTACTTTAACGGGTTTAGTTCCCAGCCAGTCGAGCAATCGATGCCAATCGAGGCGTCTTTCTCGTGGCGGCTCTTGCATCGATTTTTCCTCGACAACAATTGCACGTTTAAATTTGCGGAGTGGTTTAAGTTGCGACTACCTCGTAATGGAAGTAAGCTGACATTGAGTGATGCCATCAAAGTCATCGAGCGCAAGGTGCGTCAGAGAGTGCAAGGACGAGAGATGTTGTACCTTTTTCTTGGCATCGATGAATATCAAAAGATAGAAAAGGTAAATGCTTCTCGAAAAGATCCCAACACGTCACTCCTGCGTGAACTCGTGGAAACCATAGGAGCTTTCCTGTGCTCGAAGTCGTCGAATCTGGTTGTGCTGCCCATGTTTGCAGGGACAGATTTGGGTGTGATTGCATCGGGTTCAATTGCGAATTCCTCGTATTACGTGACGGAGCGGCTTCCCATGACCCTCTTGACGTTGGATCAAGTGTTCACCTTTGTCGAGAGCCATGCAGATTTTGCTGGGTTCCTGCGACAGGTTCAGATTTGTCGCAATTTGTTCAGTCTTGGAGGTGTCCCACGATGGGTTGTCGAGTACCTATTGGAACTGAGGAGTTGCTTACAATCAGGTGTCGATGTCGTGCCTTTGAACAGTATCAACAAGTGCTTCGTGAACGTCTGGACAAAGTACGTGGAGGCCTACTTGAGTTCACCTTTAATAGAAACCCAAACGCTTGTCCGTTTGGCGGCCGTTGCTGTATCGGGTCTTACGGTTAACCCACAAGACACGATTAGTGGGCACAAGTGGTCAAGGCTTCGAGATTCTTCGCTATGCTTGCTGATTCCGCGCGAATCCTCAACTGTTGGAGCGTGTGATGTTCGAGTTCCGTATACATTGTTGGCGAATATTGGATCCCTTAAGACGCTTGCAACCAAAGCAGAACAGGACTTTGCGACGGCTTTGATGGACATGAGTGAAATGGTGGATTCAACAATGTTCGCCCTTCAACCGTGGCAGTCGTGGGAGGTGTTCGGTGCTTGCTTCTATGCAGTGAGAATCAATGCGCTGTTGGTGCTTGGGCACTCGACTGTGACGCTGGGAGATCTTCTGCCTGGCACGCGGATGTCTGGTGAAACGCGTAACATTTCCGTGAAACTTGTTCCATCTAGAGTGTTTCGGTGTGCGGAAGCATTTGGTCCTTCTACTCCTCGACTCATTTCACGACAAATCAACCAATTAGAAAAAATCGATTGGACGTCGAGTGGCTGCATTGCAGTGAATGGCGATAGTGGGGCCGGCGTCGACATTTTTTTTGCTCTGAAGGATGCTGCGACTGACAACGTGGTTGTCTTTGTCGACCAGCGAAAGCGACAATTCGGTAAATTTCAGCCAAGTCACGCAGCGAACTATCTTGGCAAGCTGAGTGTTTGCCCAGACTTTCTCGTGAAAGAAGGTGCGCGTTTGGTGCGAGGGGTCATGAATTGCGTTTCCGCGCCAAATCTTGCGACGTATGTTGTGCCCCGTGATTGCTTCCTCTTGAGCCGGGACGAGACTGAGCAGTTTCATGGAACATTGGCGTATCATCCAGCGTGTACGCCGTCCATCTCAATCAATTCGGCGTGCAAAACAGCTCTCAAAACATTACTTCGAGGCTCTGGAAAAGAGGTTGATGAAGCCGTCGAAGAAATCTTGAAGAAGAGAAAGGAATCGAGTGAAGGATTCAGCACTTCCGAGGAACTGCGCTCTTTTTTCAAAGTCAAGCGGTTGAAAGTTCGATTTGATGACCAGTATGCGGAGTTTTCATCGTAGCGACAGGAAACATTTTGGTACTTTAGTTGGTCGACATTGGTGTTGACGGTTAACTAGGGCACGAATTCAGAAACGGACCACTACGTTGGAAACGAGCTGCTAGATCATACATCGCCCGTCTTCGGCAACATGACAACTATTTCGCACTTGACGACTGCGCAACCTAGAGACCTCTGACTTCCTATCTCACTGTAGCTACTGCATTTTTATCGCCATCAATAGGAGTATGCTTGTCTAATGATTGAGAGAGCTGGCTATGATTTTCGAACAGCCTAGCTGACCAATACGATAGTGTTGACGTGCACGAGTTGAACTCAGGGCCCCAGACACGATAAAAAGGCCCTTGGGGCGTCCACTTTGTGAAGGAACTAGTTTGGTGCGAGGTACTGAAGAAGAATCCGGCAGAATGAGTAATTAGTTCGACGCAACTACGAACCACCGAGAGTATTCGTGCGAGATAGGCACGTACGCCCGATTAGGATAACTGCATTATTAAGGAGGTATGATTACGTTTCCATGTCTCTCGGTCAGGATACCTTTGCATAACTGTGTTACGGGGGTAAGTACGTGAGATACGCACCTTCCGAAGTGCTGATTGAAAACTAATGTAGAGATCTACTGACATGTGAACAAACACGGCTATTCAAAAGGCAACGACTTTATATGTGCACAAGTCCAACTTTTGACTCTGTTATGGAATAAAGAGTCAAAATGCAAAGCGAGGCACACCCAGCCATTCAAGTTGAATGATTCAACATAAAATTTCATTGCCTTGCTACTGTACTACCGGTAATTTTACTGTAGCTTCCGCTTTCGCGGCTTTTTTCGCCAGCGATCATTGCAGAGGCGTACGATATCGCGCTTGGGAACTGTCCACAGTACACACACGGTGACGACCAGTAGGTTGAGGTCTCTGGAGGACAGAACCGGCGGCGGATTAAGTCACGAGACGGGATGGCGCTCGTTCTGCTTCTCCATCCACGTCGTCGTGCTTCTTAGACACAGGTTCCTCTTTTCAGAGCTTGCTGTGCTGACATCGGTGCTTGTGAAGCCAACCACTCAAGGCGCCTCAAACTATAGTGAGGTTAGCGGGGAGCGAGAGGAGTAGGACGACTTGTGTTGTGAGCGTCGAAAGACGAAGTCAGATTAGAGTTAGGACTGCAGCGCTACAAAGTGCTGCTTGCCAGAATGACTGGCATTGGCAACTTTACACTAGTGTTCAGTATGACAATAGTGAGTTATACAGTTAACACTATAGAGAGGTTTACAATCCTACATAATGCTAAGTGCTATACATCAACACTCTCCCTGCATCTTTGCATGTGAACTGCACTATTCTATGCGATTAGTTATTGCAGGTACTTCAAATTTATTGAAGCGACTGCTCGCTCCGAAAAACGTCGAGGAAGCTCAGCGGTTTGCAGTTCGACCTTGCCGCTCTCGTAGGGAAGTGAGACTCCGCAAGGCAAGCCACGACGCGAATTAGGAAGACAGGGGTTGCTAAAGAAGCAGCTTTGCAGGCAGCGGGCATGCCGCCGTCGGTTCCTACCGGCCTGAAGAAGCGGAAGCCCAGGCCTCCCGCAAAGATTAGGGAGATCAAGCGAGCACGGGCCGCCAAGCGAGCCGCCGCGGATGCAGCATCAGGTTCCACGGTGGACAACACGTCGGCCACAGAGGCAAGGACCACGGGGGACCCGAGAGATGTGTCGGAGGAAGCTGGGAGCGTCTCGGTCGCGGAAGACAGGAACAGCATGGCCGCAGAGGCTACTGCCACACACCCGGACTCTAGTGTCACCAACCCGGTGACTAGGGCTACCGATTCACTGACTAGTATACCCGATTGTACGGATGTTGTGACAGACCAGGCAACTGCCAACCAGGCATCTATTGCCACCAACCAGAACGATGCTGATGATCTGGAGGGTAACAGCGGCACGTGGGTGTGTTTGGTTTGCACGTGGTCCAACACTGGTGATGTTGAGGCCTGTACGAGCTGCAAGGTTGAACGTAGCACTTCACCAGCTACTGCCACCGATCATGACGCCATCGCTGGTACTGATCCGATTGCTGCTGGCGCTACCGATCAGACTACTGGCGCTACCGAACAGGTGGCTGCTGCTACCGACTCAATGTACTACCCTATTTATGGGCAGTATTACGGTAGTGACAGGGTCAAGGTGATTATGCAACCACGAAAAAGACTTGGCAAGTTGCACACATCAACAACCGGCGCGAAACTCGACGTGGTCGGGAGTACCAAGTTCTTTGGGCTCGTCAGCGGATTGAGGATCAAGGGTATCATCCCAGAACCTATGAACCCGAGGAAAAGCTCCGTGAGGATGGCTTCATCGAGGAAATGGCCCTCGTTGACCGCTGAAAAGCTTCGAAGAACAAGCTCTTCGAGAATTTCTGGAGGAACGATGAATTTGGGAAGCACTGTCTCGGTGCAAACTGTACAGGGTTGTGCATGTTCAACGCGCTGAAGCGTGCTGTAGAGCTGGCTGGACGTCCAGAAATAGTCACCCAGAGCGACATCGACAAGTTCGTCGCTGACAAGCTCGCAGACAATGGTCGAGATCTTACCAAGGGGACTACTTGGAAGGTTGTTCTACGATTCCTGCGTCATCTTCGAGATGTCGGTCGAGATTTCGTGTTCAGTGCCATTGCCAAGAAAACTTTGCCGTGGATGGCCGTTGTGGGGCGCGTGTTTTGGGAGAAGTCAGCCTCGTCGACGGTGTTTATTTGGTTGGAGCGTACAATCATGGCTTCGTTGGCCATACGGTCGTGCTCATCGTCCAAGGCACCAAGCGGCTTATCTACGACTTGGAAGAAGGCAAGCCGATCTCGTCTGCGAGGGATTGGATCAACTTCTACGCTTTTATTCGTCCTTTCATCGTGTTTAGGTAGAAACAGATGATAGGAGTCGGTAGGGATTTCCGCGGGTTTGCCTTATCGATAATGAACCTTTCCCAGCAATTGTTGTCTTAGTGCACGGATTATAATTTATTGCATGTGCCTATTGTTATTCGGTACAAGACCAGGGAAACCTCAATGAGGGAAAACCTTGTGCGAACAAAACCAAAAACCCAGTGGGAAAAAAGGAAAAATGAACGCAACAAAGAAGGCACGTGTCATGAATAGCAAATTCATGTATTATTATCAGGAGTGACCGGAGTAAGCTTTCAGAGATTGCATCCTGAGCTTGGTCCTTAGTTCTTTGAACTGATGCTTGTCTAAAGCTTTTGTAAATATATCAGCAACCATCGATTTGGTGTTGCAGTAGGTGATGGCGAATTCGTGTCGCTCTACCTTTTCCTGTACAAAGCAGTATCGAATGTGTACATGTTTAGATCTCCCATGCAGTTCTGGGTTGTAGCAGATTTTAATGCAGCTCTGGTTGTCCTCATGAATATTGTTGGCTTGCGTTGTGGTAAAGCCTAATTCTTTGAGAAGAAGTTTGAGGAATATCATATCTTGCATGCAATGACATAGGGCAATATATTCTGCCTCTGTTGTCGAGAGCACCACCGTGTGGTGTTTGCGTGAAAGCCATGAGATTGGACTACCTGCTGGCATAGTTATATATCCGCCGACAGAACGTCTGGTGTCGGGGCAGTTAGCATAGTCAGAGTCACTGTACGCTATCAAGCTGTTTGCTAGGTTCTGTGTTGTGATATCTGTTGATCCACCAAGGAGAAGTCCATAGTCTTTAGTGCCAGATAGGTACTTGAGACCTCGAACGACAGCGTTCCAGGGCTCCATTCCTGGATTAGCTAGGAATTGACTGACCTCACGCAAGTAGAATACCATATCAGGTCGGTGCCTACCATGAGGTACATGACGTGTACTGCCTACGGCTTCACGATACGGAATATCCTTCATTGCATCTTTCTCGGCATCACTGCTAGGCTGGCTGCTCAAGGTGAGTTTAACGTTCCTGTCTGCTAGAGTTGCAATAGGGTACGGAATATAGTCGCTGAAACGGTCAAGGACCTTCGTAGCGTACTTGTGTTGGTGGATGAAGGTCGTTCGGCTCTTACGGTCACGTTGAATGGACCAGACGAGTAAGTACGTCACCTCCCCTAAATCCGTCATGGAGAACCTGTTCTTTAGGGCTGATTTTAGCTCGCTAACGAGGGCTGGAGTTGGTGCAATAATGAGAAGGTCATCCACATACACTGCGATGTAGCAAGTGACGTTGTCACGGGTGCGGCAGAAGACACAACGGTCTTTGATGAGCTTACAAAATCCGAGACTCTCCAGGAAGGCAGACAGTGTTTGGTACCAAACACGCGGGGCTTGCTTCAACTCGTACAGAGTTTGCACACTAGATGTTCCTTACCCTGGATTTTGAAACCTTCCGGTTGAGCCATGTAGATCTTCTCCTCCAGGAAACCGTTCAGCAATGCCGTTTTGACATCCATCTGATGGATTTCGAGATCGAGCAATGCTGCGATTGTAAGGAGAAATCGGAGGACTTCCATTCGAATCACTGGGGAGAAGATCTCATTGTAGTCGATGCCATATTCCTGGAGAAAACCTTTAATCACCAGACGCGCTTTGAAGCGGTCAATCTCGCCTGTGCCGGTATACTTTACTACAAAGACCCATCGGCTTGTGAGGATCTTCCGTCCTTTAGGAGGGGTTACCAATACCCAGGTCTCATTGTCCATGAGGGACTTGTATTCCGAGTTGGCTGCTGTGTGCCACTGTTTAGCGTGAGACGACCTCATGGCCTCTCGATACGTAGTGGGCTCTGACACCTATCGGATAGCTAGTAGTGCGTGCAGTAACTGCTTAGTGTGCTCCTGTTCCTGTATGTCTTCTTCAGAGTTTAAGGTTACATCCGTGTCATGAGTGAGACGGGGTCTCTTAGGTGCAGGATAAGATGGAGGATCAGGTCGCGTCTCCGTTCTAAACGAGTAGTGTATAGCGTTTTGGTCAAGCGTCTCCCTGAGTTGAGGAAGTGTGCGCTGAATAGGAAATTCTGCAGTTGAAGTCGTTGCAGGTTCAGGTGCCGGTGCAGGTACCGGAGCGGATGCAGGTGCAGGATGTTGCGTCTGCGTTTCCTGTGCTGAGTCCGATGTAGACGTCAGGTTAGCCAGAGAGGGGAATTCGCCCTCTTTAAAGACTACGTCTCTGCTGCAGACTATAGCATGAGTGTTGAGCCTCATTAGGCGGTATCCTTTCTTATGGTCTGGAATACCTATGTGATATAGGGAATCACTTGAAATGTAGCTAGACACGTAGTGAGCCTTTGCACACAGCAATCCGCCTTCCACAGGGGTCAGCGACAGTTGGGCGTACCTGAAGAAACCAAGTCCGACCCAATACCTTGAGCCGGCGTTTCCCTCTCTCACTATCTACGTCCGTAGGCTTAATACACAAACGTCACAGGCACGAGCTTCGTCTGTACGCTTATCCCCCCCCCTCCCTCTCTCTCTAATACCCCGTGACACCAACAGCGGAAGGTTGCCTAGTGTTGTAAACTCTTTTACGGGGGTGCCCGAGGATAACTCAGGCTGTAAGTCGTCTAGAGTATACTATCAATACTCTAACCACAAATATCGGGAATCTAATACCCGAACTTCCCTCAAATAGGGATCAAACCAAACAAACTCCCTCTAACAGTGTCTTGGCCTGACCAGTGACGAACGCTAACTTCAGGAAGGTCGCTGTTCGCTGGTAGGCATACCCTGTAAAGCTACTAAGTGTAAGGTGCTTGCCTCGACGCTTGATCACTTGAGTGCTTCAGGGAAAATTCTGCTCTGTCATTAAAGGGCCAATCGGCCCTTATTCTTTTCTAATCCTATCCCTCTTATCTTTATATACAAATATCAAATGAAATCAGTCCGGATATACTGTGCATCCCATCCGGACGGCCACAACCAGTCGGTGTCCGGTCTCGTGTGGTCCACACCATTGTGACGCCCCCTTGTCATATGAACCGTCGCAGCGGGTGCCGATTGGCCCAAAAGGCCACGAATGATCTCAGAAAGACCCCTGCGATGGTTCGTGACTTGAACCGTGGCTGACAGTCGATCCGCTATATCACAACTGCCCCTGGCGAGACACGATCCACGGCACTTGGTGAGCGTCTTGGCAACTCCGCCGCCTACCACCATGAGGGGCTTCATTCGACGCACCGCTGCACGAGCTCTCGACTTGACTGGGTATTTGTCACCGTCGTCGTCCCCGGTAAGTTTTGGACCATCGCACCTTACTGCCGTTTGTTCTTCCGCTCACGTTGATGTTATCCAGGTACCCGACGATGACTCCGCACCACCACGCGGTGATGCCGCTGTTCTGGGCCGCTCCGACGCGCCTCCAGTACTCGCTGCTGGTGTTCGAGGTCCTCCCGAAGCACCCCAGCAGCGCTTGTAGCTTCATCCGTCATCAGTCACGCCTTCACTACGCAGTCGGCTCTTCCTGGCGTCAGCGAGGAGGCCCTGCGCGACATCGTCGACGAGGTTGCGACTGCTGCCTCGGACCGTAACTTGGCTGTCTGCGACCCAGCTTGCGTCAGTGACGAAGGTTCTGGTCCGTGCGATGGTTCAGCGTCCACGTTCGAGCGACCAAGGATTCTGGGACCAGTTCAATCGTGCCCAGACTGTCGAGGAAGTCGGCTCCGCCATCACCGCTGGCACTGAGCAAGTCTTCGACACTTCAGGCGACGTTGGTAAGCTCCGGGCGCGCTTGGACTCGGCGTATGCAGGCCGCCAGGCGTTGGAGGTTAAGCTGCTCACGCAGACTGGTCTTCGTGAGAACGCCGAGTTGTTCGCTCGTCAAGCGACGGCTGAAATTGAAGAGTTGAAGACGGAGCTCAAGCGCGCCAAGGAATCTGACGCGGCGCATCTCCGCCGATGCATGGACGCCCAAGCGTCGCTCGACGCCAGCACAGAGACCACCGAGAAGCTTCGACAGTTCATCAAGTCCATTCAAGAATCCAACCTCTCGATCCAGAAGCAGGTCCAGCGTGAGCGTGAAGTGTTCAAGGCGAAGGTGGTTGCCAACACCAAACAGACGTCGAAGCTCCATCGACTACTCTCGGACCTCATCAAGGGCGACTCGTCGGATGTCCAGGCGCTGCAGTCAAAGGTTGCGGTGCAACGCGACCGGATCCACCGACTGACTCGAGCCAACGGCATACTTCGCCAGCAGGTGGATCTTCGCGCGATGGATGCTGACACCCTCGTGCTGGCTACTGAAGGTTCGATTCCCCCTCTGTCATGCAGCTTGCCTTGCAGCGAACGGTCCCTGACTTCAGCGATGTATCGTTCTTGACAGGGATCGCGTCTGGTGATATTATCCTTGACCTCTCGGACTTGGACCAGTCGACGCGCGACGCTCTCGCTCAGCTCCAGCAATTGGACGCAGCAGCGGGGGTGTCGACGCCGCTCGAGGTGAACATCGCGATGGCGGTGCATCACGCCAAGAAGCCGGGCAAGCGTCGCCGACTCCGCCGTGCCGGAAGCTCAAGTGAATCGTCGCCAAGTCCATCAAGCGACTCTGAAGACTCGAAGCGTCCTCATCCCAAGCCGAGCGGCGGCACAAAAGGCGCTTGCTGCTGCTGGGCTCGCGGACGTTCCTGGCATCGCCAGCGATCCGAGTCCCTCGAAGCGTTGCGGTCTGCGTATTCCCAAGACTTGGAGGAAGACCAAGCCGGCCAAGAAGCGTCGTGTGGCGTCGGGTCCGATTGCGGTTCTTCCCAAGGATCACCCCGCGTTCAAGTCGACAGATCCACGGCTTCGGGATTCGCCGGCAGCTCCCGCTGCTCCATCGAGCCTTTCGCCGTCACGGATCATCCCCAGCGTTGCAGCGCCTGCGTCTGGACCATCGCTCGCCGTGACACAAGGGCATGATCAAGCGTCGTTGAGCACTGGTGACTCTCGCGGTGCGCGTACTGTATCGCAACCTGCTCCGACAGATATCTCCATCGTCGCGCAACGTGCATCTAGTCCTGGCGAGGGTTCCGCTCAAAAGATGAGTTCCGTGACCGGATTGGGAACCGTCGCTGGTACATCCGTCAAGGTCGGTCTGCATTTGTATCCGTCGTCGATGTTTCCGGTTCCATCTCACGCAGCGGCTTCTTCGTCCGTACCGGCTTCGGCTCACTCTCCAGCTTCTCTCTCCGGCCCAAGTCCTCGCGAGCGCGCAACCCCCTCGCGCCATTCATCCCAGCGCTCGCAGTTCAAGTCGTCGCTGCTCGCTGAACAGGAGTCTGCTTCGGACAGCGACGTTCTGGGTCTAGAGTCCGAAGTCGTTGAGATCTCCTCGGGTGACGAAGGTTCGCGGTCACCTGCTGTTCCATCTAGCGGCGACGTAGAAGAGAAAACCGAAGACGTCACAGTTGATTTACCGGTCCAGGAAGCCACAAGTTCGCAACCATCCGGCCGCGTACTATCTCTCACCCCTGGTTCTGGTCCTGTCATTCGGCCATCCAGCGAAGCATCGCCAGCAGCTGGTGCCGAGTCAAGCGCCGCTTCAGAGACCCAGCGACACGTCAGGTGCTCCCCTGACGCACTCTCGACCCGGCGTGGTCCTTGTGTCGACATTCACTCCTGGGTTCGACCCTCGTAACACCATCCCGTCGTCTGACATTCCGGTGCCTGTCCACGGTGTCCAGCCCATCGTGCGCTCGTCCGCAAAGCTTCCGTCGTCTACCAACCCGATCGTCGACCTCAGGTTTCACAAGAGATCTGCTCAACGCTGCTGGTTCACAATCATCTGCGCGCATGTTCCGACGCCGATTGGTGGTCAAGCCGTCGCTCCATGCAGCATCGAGAGAATCATCGCCTTCGCTAACTTCGCTGACGCCAACCACTCATTCCAGGCCTACCTGCGATCGCTGCCTGATCGTTCAAGCATTCGACATCTCCGTCCTGGACATCGACATGATCATCTCGCGCCGCGCCCCACTCACGCTTCGTTATTTCCACTGGCGACGCTTGCGTGGACAGACTAGCAACACAACTCTGGTCATTGCATTGTGGGAGCGCCATCACTTGGTAGCGAACTCTGCGGTCGAACGGATGATCCGTGCGATGTTCCGAGATCCGTCGTTCAACAAGGAGGTGGTCAAGGCGATTCTCCAGCAGTGGAAGGAGTACATCAAATTTCGCAAGCAACGCGCCGACGTGCTATGGATCCACCACAAGCAGAGCTTCCAGGGCGAGTGGTTGGTCGACGATCAGGACAAGGCCGAGGGGGTCAAACCGCTCTCTCCCGAGTTGATTTTCGAACCTTCCGTCCCTGTCATGTCGCTGGAAAACTTACCCTGGGTGCAGCAGGGCTGCCGTAGCTTTAGCGTCAGAGGAAGACATACGACTCCACGAGTCACTCTTATTAAGCTCCTTAATAAGGAGTCTTAATATGGTCCGATAACTGGGTCCTAAGAGTAAACACAGCCTTAACCCAAGGCAACAACTCTTTCTGCTTCTAAATTTGAAGTGTTTATTTATCTAAATTGCGGCCAGGCCGCCTACGGTGTAAATGTATGTGTTTAACTATCTAGCATAGTTAAACCTAGTCAACTACATATCCAATGGTTTTCAGCCTATGTACTGAGAGTATGTTAACTCTCCGGGTACTGCGTACCCATTGTGTATCACACACACTTGGTGTAACCACCATCTCGTGTAACCCCGTTACACTCTCCCCGACTAAGATGTGGACTTCCCAGTTCACGAACTTTCCTCAGCGAGGTCCGTCTTGTCAAGACGTTGGAGGTCACGACACCTCACAACACAGTTTAGACGAACTTTAGCTCCGCGAGCTCATTGTCGATCCCGCATCTTGGATGCCCCACACCCCGTCAGGCCCACGACCAAGATTCTTCTCTGCGTTCAGCCGAACAAGCGCCTCGGTCACATCGTGGCAACGCGCCAGCGCCCAGCGCTCCAATATCGCGCACTGCACCAGTGCTAAGGCACTCTGTGGCGGATTACCACCTTGAGCACCGTCGTTGACGCAGCACACGCTTGAGGAGCCGTCAACCTGCCGAGAGCAAGGCTCCAGACTCTTCCGAGTCGAGGGCTCCGCCCCGAGGGAACGACCTCTTGTTCAAGAAACTTGAAGAAGGCCAAGTCGACTACGAGGAGTCAGTGGCCAGTGAAGCGCATTCCAATGCGGCCTCAGCGAGGTCCCACGCCAATGGTGTGTCGTTTGGAGCTGCCTCTGCGAGGTCGTACGGCTCCACGACCATGTCGCCGCCACGACGAGTACTGCGTACTCCGAATCCGTTCGTTGAACGCTACAATCCTGTACGCGCCCTGCGCGGCGCGCCTCCGCTGACCTCTCGCTATGAGGAAGATCGACGTGATCCAAATGTCATAACCAATGACTTGGACGAAGCTCAGAGCCATCAATTGTCCACGGAGCCAAGCTCGCAGCGGTCCAGCCGTCCCGTGGCCCGGCCACTCACCCTTCCGTCGCGGCGCGACTATGGCTTCCAGCCTCTGGATCCTGCGGAGACCGCACGTCGTGCTGCACAGCAGCTCTTGGACACTTATGTGTGTGGGCCATCGGCCCTACGGCTGATCAGCAAGTGTGACGGCACACGCTCCGCGAGCGCTTCCTGACTCAACAGGTTACAACTCCTCAGGCGTATCGGGAGCGCTTGCAGCAGCAACTCCACGGGCAACCAGTTCCCGCCATGCGGACTGTACCTGTGGTCGTCCGGCCTGGGGAGGCCACCACTGCTTATGAAGCACAATTCCAGAATTGGGTAGAGCGAGCTCGACGGCTCCCTTCCTATGAAGCTCTTCGAGCTAGTTTCTCTGAAACTGACATTCGTCTGGAGCGACGCCTACGCTTAGCCTTCGCAAAGTTGAAAGAGCGGCGTCAGCTCCCGGAACCCCGTCCCCAACACCATGAGGCTCCTCCGCCTACTGCTCCCGCTGCGAGCACCGCTGCTCACGTTCATGAGACGGCTGCTCCAGCCACTGGTCAGAGCTTGAGCTTAGCTGCCGACCTGTCGTCACCCCGCTCTAGCGGCGGGAAGCGCTCGGCGCCTGGCGACGCCGTCGCACGCCGTGATGGCGCTTTGGCAACTGATGTGCCAGGTCATAAGCGTCAACGACGTCTAGGCAATCCTGCCGGAGGGGAACCTCAAACTCCCATGAGGTCTGTGAATGAGGGTAACCTCGCCACTTCACAAGATATTGGGTACGACCCTGGCGACAACGCCGCGCCATAAGGCGTTCCACGTGATAGTGGAGCTCACCATGTTCGTCGAGCAGAGCCGGCGGAGGACGAGCCTCGCCTGGACCCTCGCGCTGCAAGTCACCACGACGTGATTGTGTTGGACCAGCGTGTTCGCTCGCTGAGCTCCTTCGTTCATGACGCGAGCGCCTCACACGCCCGCTTGGAAGAAGATCTCGAAGAGATGCACCGTCGGGTGGACTGGTTCGAGGCACTGAGTGCCCTTTAGAACCGGGTCGTCGACCTTGAGCGTCAGGTTACTCAGCTGCAGGGTCAGCTTGATCTGTTGCTGCGCCTTCAGCCGTACGCCCCGCGTTCTGTAGCTCCGCCACTCGCTGTCGTCCAGCCGCCTCCTGCCGACCCGGCGCCAGCGCCTCAACGCTCACCTGAGCAGGGTCCTGGTACGGCTTGAGTAAGCCCACGTAAAACACGGGATGCATGCGCATCTTCTTGGGAAGATTGAGCGTATACGTCAGGCCCTTCTTGGCCACGACCTTGAATGGTCCAATAAGCCTAGGTCTCAGCTTCGTCTTGAAGACTGCATGCCTCGACAGGCTTCGCTCCATTCAATCTGAACGGGTTGGCGAACCCTCGCGTCCCGCTGACGCCGCCACGTCGTGGCTCTGGGCTTAGTGGGGGAGGGATAGCCGATCGGCTAGCTGATATCAGCCCTGTTGCGGTCCACAAGCAAGTCGATGACTTTGTCTCTTTGAGACTGAGCGTCGTACGCCAAGTGCGCGACGCTATGGCTGAGAGCCAAGACCTTCAGAAGGAATATGCAGATGTCCAGGGCAGAGGCAATGTGGAAAGGTTTGAGGTCGGGGGCCTAGTTTTATTAAACGCTAAAAACCTACCTACACATGCAGTGTCTGAACGAGTGGGAGCACCTCGCTCCAGCGCCGTGGCGTATCAGCGCACATGCTTCGGAGGATGTCCTCCACAACGCGATTCACGCGTTCAGTTTGACCATCGGTCTGCGGATGATCCGCTGTGGACATGTCCAACCGGGTGCCAAGCACCTGGAAGAGGGACTTCCAAAACTTCGCGGTGAAGCGCGGGTCTCGATCCGAGACAATTGCCTCAGGCAAGCCATGTTGGCGAAAGACTCGGTCTAAGAACAGCAAAGCTGTACCTTCACCATCAATGGTGTCCGGCACCGCCGCTAAATGAGCCATCTTGCTCAAACGGTCTACAAAGACCACGATGCCAGTGTTCCTGCCTTATCCTTCGGCAGGCCAAACACAAAGTCCATACTGATGGACTGCCAACATCCCGTAGGGACTGGCAAACTCGCCAATGGCGCTGCCGCATGCGGCGAGGACTTCGTCCGTTGACACGTCTCACACGTGCGCACGTATGTGCCAACCCATCTGTACAGCTTCGGCCACCAGTACATCGTGCTCACGGAGCCATAGGTCTTCTTACGACCCAAGTGTCCACCAACAGGCGTATCATGGACCTCATAGAGGATTCGATACTTGAGATCCTCATCATGAGGAACGACCACACGAGGCGCGTCCTCAGGGTCGGTGCTGTAGTACAGCAGCCCACCATCGAGCGTGTATCGATTTAGGCTCGCGCGTAAGCGCCTTGACAATTCTTTGGCCGAGTTCTTAAACTCCTCGCTCCCAAGAGCACGTAGCAAAGCTACACACATGTCGTCGTGTGCGTACGCAATGCGTATCAAGTCGAGCACCGACGACGTCACTGTTTTGACATGGGCTAGCTCGTAGTTTAGCCTGCGCGACAGCGCGTCGACCACTACATTAAGCCGCCCCGGCTTGTACTTCACCTCGAAGTTGTATTCGGCAAAGAATGAAAACCATCTTGCCATTCTCTGAGAGAGACGTGGCGACTGCGCCGTAGTGCGTAACGACGCATGATCAGTGTAGATCACAAAAGGCTTAGAGCCTAACAGGTATATCCTGAATTTGACAAGAGCATACTTCATGGCAAGTAGCTCTTTGTCGTGAACTGGATAGTTCTTCTCTGCAGCTTTGAGCTGGCGAGACTCAAACGCGATGACGCGTTCACGCCCCTCGGCGTCTGCTTGTAGTAAAGCACAACCGATTGCGAAATCGGAGGCGTCACAGACGACGCTGAACGGACGATCCGGGTCCGGTAGCGCAAGTATCGGCGCTCGGAGAAGACTCTCCTTAACAGCCTGAAAGGCTTCGTCGTGTCCGGCTTCCCAGCACCAAGGTGTGTCCTTCTTAAGAAGATTCGACAATGGCCGAGCCATTTCCGCGTAGTTCGCGCTGTACTTGTGCAAGTAATTGGCTAAGCCTAGCCACTTGCGTAAGTCCTTTTGGTTCTTGGGAACCGGCCATTCCCCAATGGCCTTGACCTTGGCAGGATCTGCCCGCAGGCCTCGCTTCCCAATGAAGCACCCGAGGAAAGGGATTTCCTCCGCGCCAAAGACGCACTTGTCCAAGTTGCCATACAACTTATTAGTGCGCATGCACTCGAGCACCGCTCGTAAGTGTTCCACGTGGTTCTCCAGGTCGGACTTCCCGTGCTCTGCACGACTGTGGGCGAAAATATCGTCAAAGTACGTCTGTGTGTACGCCCGATGGGGCCTGAACAACTGCGTCACAAGACGATTGAACGTTGCTGGTGCGTTCGACAGCCCCTGGGGCATCACCAGCCACTCCCAGAGCATCCCGCTCGGAGTGCGCACCGCTGTAAGCGGCACGTCACACGCTCGCATGAGCAATTGGTAGTAACCATCGACCAAGTCGAGTGTACTGTACAGCGTACAACCTACCGTGTTGTTCTGTTGAACATCCTTGCAAGGAATCGGCGTCGGAGCCGGAATGGTAGCAGCATTCAGCTTATTGAAAGCATGCACAATACGCCACTTGCCATTTGGCTTTCTGGCACAGAAAGCAGGCGTGGAGTGCGGAGACTTGCTCTCACGCACTAACCCTGCCTCGTGTTTCGCACGGAAGAACGCGTCAATGACGTCACACTGTTCCTTTGGTAAGGGCCACTGTCGAGTGACACAGTATTTGGTTCCCGGAACCAGGTCAATCTCATGACGCACGCCTCGATCCGGAGGCAAACCCATCGGCGGGTTCTTGGACACAACGTCCGTATACTCCTGCAACACAGAATAAAATGGATCCGAAGGATCTTTAAGGATCGCCGATCCACTCCTCGCGCTCAGCGCTTTCTTGGTGTCCTCCATGACGCTTCGTCCAGGACGGACGAGGAGTTCAACTCCTCCTCAGGTCGTATCACGACCACTTCGGCTAAGTCGACCGCCTTCAAGGCCTCGCCAAACTCGGCGATGGACATCTCGTCCAGCTCTAACAGAGCATTCACAGCGGGGAGGGAGTCCAGGCTGATGTCGCCATCACCCCCCCCCCCGTCACTCCGTTGACGAGTGTGTATAACTGCTCACTGCAGTCACGTGGAGCTGCACTGCTCGTCGCGTTAGACACCTCGTCCGACGTCCTCGACGTCACAGACGCCCTGCGTCTCATCCTCCTCTCCCTCCGCGACCGGCCGGATGAGGTCGGCGTGGTGACATCACCGTCGCCCCGCCCAGGTGCCACAGCACCGTCAGTTCTCAACGAGGAGTCCGTGTCTCGCGAGACACGCAGCTCAGAGCCATGCGGTCCATGACCCTCGCTCAGTGGTATCTGTGCCACTCCACCTGTATCTCCCGGGCTCCGCCCATGGTGCCTCGACCTGCGGTCGACCGTGCCCCTCGGGCCACGCAGCGGTGAGTCATTGACCTGACTCACACCGCTCCGCGGATAACGTGCCGCTCCACGTACGTCCTGTGAGCCTCGCTCATGGACAACAACCTCGTTGCTCACCAACTCGGACATTCCAATGTCCAGCACCATGGCCGATTCGGCCTCGTGCCCGCGCCAAAAGCGCTTCTGCTTCCTAGCAGAGGTGGGTTCATGACTCACCAAAGCTCCACTAGGAGCGAAGTGCGTGGCACCTAAGGTCTTCGGCCTCCAGTCGATCCATGGCTCATGGCGTTCCAGCCATGCCATACCAAGGATGAGATCATATCTCGAATCCAGGTCTAAGACCAAACAGCATTCCACGCTATCGAAGTCTAAGAACTTCACACCAAAGTCCACAGAGACCTTCGACACAGTAACCAGTGTCCCCGTCGCTAGACGGACTGAGATGGTGTCTCTCGTTTGCACTGCCAGTGCCTCAGCATACCGCTGACTCCCTTCCAGGGTAGAGCGACGGGCTTAATTGCCCGAGGCTCCCGAGTCTATCAAGACTCTCCACGGCTTCTCAAAGCCCTTCACGTTCGCCTGAACGACCAGCAAGCCCGGCTTGCACACACTCTTCTCATTAGAGAGCCCAACTCTCTTCGGGGCTGGGTCCTGTTGCCCTCTGCCTCCCGGAGGCCCAACAGAACTCAGTTCTTTCCCAGTAGAGCGCCCCGCGCCTACTGGGAGTCGCCGTTTCCCTGCGACGAGCCAGAGGCTTGGCTCGGCGGAGCCTTGCGCTGATTGCGCACTGGGCAACTCGCCCGCAGATGGCGACTACTCCCGCACGTGAAGCATCGACGGATGCTGGTGCGCTGCTCCGCAGCTAGAAGCTCTGCTTCTTCGCCTTCAGCATAGCTGACGTCCATCGGTTCCGGAACGCTCGATGAGCCTGCGCTCCCCGCGTACCAACCAGGTCTAGCCGACCTGAAGTTGTGTTCAACATTCAATGCCACACTCACCGCTTCCTCAAACGAGGATGGGTGTACACGGAATACTTCCGTTCGAGCTGCGCTCGTACGGAGCCCCTCCATGAACACGGTCAACGTGACCGCTTCCGGGAGAGGGTCCGCCGCCGTCCCGGCGATCAGAGTTCTCAACTCTTGGACGTAGTCCTATAATTCCTTCTTACCCTGTCGGGTAGCCAGGAAGCGCGACCGGATACGGTACGCCTGATTAGGTGGCCGCGATAATTGCTGTTTCAGCTGAGCCCAAGTTGGGAACGCAGCGTCAGCTGACGTACCGCACGTCAGTGCCCATTCGCGAGCGCGACCTCCAAGCTTGGGGATAGCAAGCGCCACGCGCTGTTGCTCATTCTGGAGCAGGGCCGACCCCATGGCCATCTCGACCTCACGGGTCCAGAAAAGGAGATTCTCTCCATCCTTCCCTTCGAAGGTCTTCACGCTCACTAGGAGCGGTTTCGGTCTAGTAGACCCCTCACGCGTCGCCGACGCCGCCACCGTCGTGGCGCTCATCCTCTCTTGGACATGCTCTAAGAGCGCGTTCTCATAGCGAGAGAACGATTCCAGTCGGGCGTTGACCGCCTCTGGACCTTGCGACGCAAGATGAGAGATGCCCTCAGGGCCAAGCAGGGACATGAGCTTGTTAAGCGCGTCCTGCTGTGCCGGGGGCAAATTCGTGAACACTGGGTGTTCCATCCTCACATAGGGTACAGTCGTAAGACGCAGGTGTAGAATTGACTACAAGTGCTACCAAGTGCAGCGGGGCTGCCGTAGCTTTAGCGTCAGAGGAAGACATACGACTCCACGAGTCACTCTTATTAAGCTCCTTAATAAGGAGTCTTAATATGGTCCGATAACTGGGACCTAAGAGTAAACACAGCCTTAACCCAAGGCAACAACTCTTTCTGCTTCTAAATTTGAAGTGTTTATTTATCTAAATTGCGGCCAGGCCGCCTACGGTGTAAATGTATGTGTTTAACTATCTAGCATAGTTAAACCTAGTCAACTACATATCCAATGGTTTTCAGCCTATGTACTGAGAGTATGTTAACTCTCCGGGTACTGCGTACCCATTGTGTATCACACACACTTGGTGTAACCACCATCTCGTGTAACCCCGTTACACTGGGTGCCCTCCAGCGACGATTGGATCTCTTCCGTCATGGCTCTGGACGCAGCGGAACCGTGGCGCAACTGCTGGATGGAGCAGCCGCATCGCCACCCATTCAACACGATGTTCTTGCCGTGCAACCCTACGGTCTGCATCTTCGTGCCCCAAGGCCAGACACCGCAGTCGGTGGGTTCGAGTATCGTCATCGACGACTGTGTGGCACCGCGGGAGGTCGCAGCTGGCTTGGACCGCGACTGGAACCGACCTCCTGTTGCTCTCGAAGCTTCGCATGGTGCGGCGTCAGGCACTTCGTCGGCGGCAGCGATTTACCACGTCCACCCGCGTCATTCCACAAGCGTCGAGTTTGGGTTTGCTGGCCTCTGCTGCGGCTACGTCGACTTCCACTGGTGCCACACCGACTTCTGCGGGTGTTGTGTCGACTGCTACCGAGATTTGAGCGTCGGAACGCTTTCCAGCGTCACCACTGTGTTGTCCCACGTCGATCTGCACCACTTCCGACGATCCTTCTCCATTCGTAGTCCAGCGCGGTCGCGTAGTTTCTCTTTCCTTTTCTCGTTTCATATGTAACACGCAATCTTTTTTTTGTGATGCAGTAATTCTTCATCTGCTCATGTGGGCTGCACCGCCCCACACACACAGGTCTTGTAGTACGCAGTAACTTTCTTCGTCTGTTACTGTGGGCTGCGGTACCCCACAGGCAGGTCATCATCACGGGCGAAGTTTAGCTACACCTCGTCGGCCACTTGGACTATTTGCAAACGTTGATCCCTCTTGCGCTCGAGGAGGTAGTCATACAGCAATCCTCCGCACGACAGGTTCGATACAGGCTCCCACGATGGTTCATCGTAACCAGCCCACATGATCTTGAACACGCGCACCGGCCTTTTGGTACCCGTCGACACTGGTACACGATCATCTAGAATCGCTTCAACCTCGAATTCATCCGTCACAGGTTCTAGCTCCCAACTGTCCTCTGGCAGTAGCTACTCATCGAAGTCGGTGCGATGCTTCTCCCCCACTTCTGGCGCCAAACGAACCGTCGGTCTGTCTTCGAGCTCCGTCACTGACTTGAGCCTCGACACGTGCACTACCGGGTGAAATCGATACCCTTGGCGATCAGGAAGCTCTAACTCGTAAGCGAACTCCTCCACCTTCGCCTTGATGCGGAACGGGCCATGCCACAAGTGTGCGAGTTTCTTAACCAAGCCTGGTTTCACTCGCCCCATGTACAGCCATGCACGACTGCCAACTTCGAAGAGAGGTTTCACATTCGGTCGGGTTGCCCCTGCATCATTTGCTTGGTCACTCGAACCATTGCCCGACGTATCGCTCGGCTCCCCATGTCGAAGAGAAGATCTCTCCATCCGACTTAGCGCGTCGTTATGTTTCTTCGCTCTTTTCTCCTTTTCTGACGCTTGGTATTCCTTTGCCATTGCGAGTGCTATCTCCTGCTGTCTGCTAGCTTCTCTTCTCCACGCCCGGGCATCCGACTGCCTTCCGAGGCCTCGCCCCATCGATGTCATCGCCCTCAGTGTAGACCTTGCATCCCAACCATGCACGAGATAGAACGGCGTTTCCTTACGCGTCGTGTCCATGTAGTTGTTGATTGCGAATATCAGTCGTTCCACCAGCTCGTCCCAGTCTTGATGCAGCGGGTCCTCAACATAAACCCTCACCGATGCCATGGCTGACTTCTCTGACCGCTCCTGCTGACCGTTAGCTTGTGGGAAATAGCTCAATGTCGCTCTCGACCGCGCTTGCATCATGTCGGCGAAGGTTTGGAACACTTCGCTCATGAAGCGTGGGTCACGGTCGTGTCGAATCATCAATGGAGCACCGAAACGTCGATACACCCCCCCCCCCTTGAATGCTTGGGCCACTTTTAGTGCAGACGTATCTGCCATCGCCTTGGCAATGACGTACCCGGTGAACGCGCACTGGAACAGAAGCAAAGCCGTATTGCCTCTTCGACTCTTCGGCAGCGGTATCACAAAATCCATAGACACGATCTGGAACGGTCGCTCTGCTAAGATGTTGCCTGGTGAGTACCCGCGTAGCTGCGGACGGCTCTTGCTCGTACTGCAGTCTGAGCACGACCTGACATGTTTATCGACGTCCGAATACAAGCCGCTTCAGTAGTAATCCTTCTTCACTCTTTGGTAAGTTCGCACCACACCTTGGTGACCGCCTTCTAGCGAGTCGTGGCAATTCTTTAACACTTCATGGACCATCGTCGTGGGCACCACTAAGCGTAGCTGAAGTCCCTCGCCCTGATCGGTGCCCCTGCGATGGTTTGGTCCGGCGTAGTAGAGAATATCGTCTGCAGTTAGCACGAACTTGTCAGACCATTTCCACGCATCTCTTGCTTCGCGGTAGCTAAGATTTTCCGTGTCATCTGTCAACACGGCCTTGATATTCCTCCATCGAGCCCCTTCGCTTTGCGCTACGGCTATTCGACGTCGTCGTTCTGCTTGCACAGCGACTGGGTCCACGTCGGACGCGGATGGTGCTTGCGACTGTTCATTCAAGATTCTCGATGGTTCATCATTGGCCTGCGATGGTTCGCCCGAAGCGTCGCCAGATGTCGGGATAGCCCTATCCTCGCAGAAAGGAGCTGCTAACGCTGCTGGTGACGGTTCCTTCGCATCCCTCTCGAAGCATCGCTGGTCGACTGTTCGCCTGTATTCATCGCTGTAGCATCGCCAGGTACACCACTCGTCTTCCCAGCGTGTCGTGAAGCTTTTGGTGTGCGCTGCGATGGTTCCTTCGCTTGTCGTCTTGTCATGACCGATACAATCTCTCAGTCAGAATCCACGAATTTTCCGAAAGTTTTCCGCTGTAGGCCAAAACTCGCACGTAGACTATGAACAACGTCTAGACTGTCTCTGGTGTCTGGGACTTCGACTGTGTTCGACGAGGGTTCGTAGATAACCTGATGGATCCGGTTGAGTCCTTGTATTTCCAATAGTCGTTCTGGGTCTCGAACTTGTCCCGATGTCTTCGACTTCAGGGCTTCCGTTGCTAGTGAGTCGGCTGCTGCGTTGTAGCCGCGCACCACGTGAAGGTACTGTACACTGCGAAGCTTCGCAGTGAGTTCCTTGTGGTGGTTCAGCTGAGTTAGAAGCGTCTCCTTCAAACAGGCGATCACCCCTAGGGATTGCTGAATTGCGAGCCGAGAGTCTCCGACGATGATCAAATCGTCGATGTTGTTATTGATCGCCGCCTTCACCCCTTGGTTCATGCCAGTGTACTCATCGATGTTTACGGTAGTTGACTCGAGGAAAGCACTCGCAGCGGTCACGATTGTCCAGGCGCCACAAAATCCACGAATAGCTGCCATAACCATCATGCTTTTCTGTTTTAGCTGAACCGTCGAAAGACAGCACAACCCCGTTGTAGTCGATCGGTAGCCGTGCATACAGTAACGCAGGGTCCATTAGAACCGTCGCTGAGCCTCGCGACGGCAGTGCCACTGGGGCTAGCGAGTCTTCGAGGTCAACGAAGCTTGTCACTGTCGACTGTAGAAGTTGAGCAAACTTGACGTCCTTTTCTGGCACCTTCTCGATCACCAGATGCCACGGCGATAGCATGACAGCGAACTGGACAGCTCACCCGAACAGTGTCTTCGACTTGGTCAGCCACTCCAGGGTAGAAAACCGCGTGTACACTTTGATACGCTTGCCAGCGATCGTCGTGAAACACGCTTTCAGCATCAGCAGCAAGGCGAGAACCTCTTTCTCAGCAGGGTGATAGTTCATCTCCGCGTCCTTCAGCACGCGGCCCCGGAACAACACCGGGTGAAGCGTCGACTCGTGTTCCTGAAGTAGTGTAGCACTTAGCGCCCGCGCATTTGCGAAGAGCATGATGTGGACCTCCCGGCTGCGGTCGAAATGTCGAAGTATCGGCGCTTCCGCTACCTTCGTCTGGAGCATCGCGAACGATGCCTTCGCAGCTGAAAGATCACCCCCGTCGGAACCGCCGTCCTTTAGCTGGTACAGCGCAGCACCGTAGACAGCGAAGTCTTGAATGAATCGGCCGTAGTAGTTCAAAGCTCCAAGGAATGACTGCATGCCCTTCTTCGACGTCGGAAATGGCAGCACCGCTATTGCTTGCATCTTTTTCGAATCATCTCGAATACCAACTCGCGACACTTCGTGCGATAGGAAATCCACATTGGACTTGATAAACAGGCTCTTGGTGAAACTCACACTGGTCCGGCACTCCTCGAAGCGAGCTAGCAGCCGGTCAAGCGTCGCTAGGCAGCTGTCGAACGTCTCACCCCCGAAGCAAATGTCATCAACAAACGACCTGCGCTCAAGCACTGGCACCAGCGACGATTCGTCAGGCTCGCCCGTCGAGAACATGTCTGCGTCCGGACTGTTAACTAGCTCTTGGAGCGGATCCACCGATCGTGACGCTTCGTGATCGGCGGTAAACTTTGTCCGAATTGCCGCTCCGTTCGTCGTGTCCTCCAACGATGCTTCATCAGTCTCGCGACGCTTCGCTAGAGATTGAAGCTCGGCCTCGTGCATGCGTCCAGCGTACCGTTTCCATCTGCCCTTGGGCTGAACGAACCCCCACAATGCGTTGTCGATCATTCGTTAGTAGATCACCGGGGCATTCTTCAACCCAAACGGCATTCGGAGCCATTCGAAATGCCCCAGGGCACACACGAAGGCTGAAATTTTGCGGGCACGTAGCGTCATCATCACTGCCCAGAACCCACTCGCAGCATTGAGCGAGCAAAACTACAGATAGTGCCCCAGCTCTGTCAACAAGTCGTCCACGAGAGGCATCGCGTACTCCATGATTGCTGTGATCGTATTCACACGCTTGTAATCGATGCACAGGCGAATGCCCTTCCCGTTTTTCTTGAGCACTATCACTATCGAAGATGCCCATGGGCTGTCCGAAAAGGCAATCAGACCAGCCTTGAGCAAACCCTTCGGCAATTCATACAGCTTCTGCAAAAATAGCGTAGCGGCACCCGTCGCGCACGTTGCTTGATGGGAGGATGTCCTTGGACGTCGATGTCGCAGACCACTTCATATGCCGGCAGCGGTAATGCATTTCCACTGGCAATCATGATCTCTTCGTGGCTTCTGAGCATTACCACCAGGCGACTTTGTTCGTCGCTGGTGTGCTCGTCACCTAGTACATTCGGCGCTGGGTAGTCAAGCGTCGTCGGCGATGTTTCGGTCAAGTCTGGCAAAAATGCCAGCCCATGAGCATAGTCCTCTAACCCGGCGTCAGCTGCTGGGTGTTCACACGTAGCATCACCCTCTGCTGGGCCCTGAATTTCTTCGGCCACAGACACGCGCATCGCAGACACGAACGTCGCGTCCAGTTCGGCCACCGCATCCCGGTCCATGCTTAGAACCATCGTAGTGGCCTCTCTCCGTTTCGGTCGGGTACGCGGATCCTCATCACCGCTCAGCGACGGTTCCCTCGAAGTTACATGCGAGTTCACCACCATGTCTCCGAGGTCTGTCTCCGCCGGGTCTGAAACGTCACAGTTTACATATGAACCGTTGGCGACATCGTTTGAACAAGTCTCGAAGCAGTATGTACCTGCTTCAGTGTCATCCAAAGCATCGCAGGTATCACTGACGTTATCTCCATCGTCGTCGCCATTGGAATCATCGCCCGCGACTTCAGACGTAGCCCTGACACCCACAGTCACGCTCGGATTGTCTGCGTCACTAGTGCCGCTTGCTTCTTCGACTCGACCATCTCGTAGAGTCAGACCGGGACCCGAGTCATCGCTCGGCCTTCGAAGAATCTCAGTAGGCGTTGTATAAACCAGCCGATCTACGAGCGACAGTTGGGCCGCGGCCCAGCGCTCATAGTGCTCACGTTCGAGGCCTAACAGCGTCGGATCCTGTAAGCCTTCGTAAGCTAACACTTGTCAATCCTTGTACCGCCGCGACTTCGGCCTCAAGTAGCCGGCTTCTCGTGGAAGGTCGCCATGGGGTACCCAGACTACGAAGTCAGTGAACACGTCATACGTGGTGTCTCTGTCAGCAACATTCGTCAAGCGAACCTTCGCTAGGTACCCGCGACGGTTCGACAAGTGCGTCGGAATGAGCTTCTCTGTTCTTCGCACCCTTAGTGCATGGGTTTCTGCTGGTGGTCGATTCTTCTGCAGGCTGAAGTCCGCCCACCCGTGTGCCTCTACCCATAAACCTCTCGGGCTTCGACACGGTACCTCGCAACGTCCGACCGGATTAGCCTCCATCTTCTTCGACTTAAGCAGAGCTAACGTGGTATCCCCCGGAAGCATGGCTGTGGACCTGTACAGATCCAGACGAACCCCAGCAGGTATCATGAAGTCCATCCCGAGGACCACGTCGACTCCGGCGTTGTGCGGCAGCACCCACATCTCGAACTCGTACACCAGCCGCCTCTCCAAGGTGACCTTCACCAGCACGCGACCCTTCGTCGTCAGCGCGCCCTTGCCGATCCCTTGGACGTCGATCGACCGACCATGGTTCGGTACGGCCCTCAGTCGAAGCTTCTTCGCGAAGCGCTCCGAAATGACACTAACGTTAGCACCGGTGTCTAGCCGTATTGTCGTTTGTTCGTCGTTGACAGCGCCACTCACCATCGCACGCATTCGCACGCATTGATCATAGCGCTGCGACGACCACCATCCTAGGGATTCACCCCCTTCGCGCAGTCGGACTACCTTGGGAGCTTTCTTCAGCGCTAGCTGCTCCACGCTCACTGCGCTATCGATCGAAGCTTCGCTGAATCCGTCACCAGGGCCAGGTCTGTCGTTTTCATTTCCTCCGCCGTCGGCGAAGGTTCGATCGTAGTAATCTCCATTTTCAGTCGTTTGTCCATTCTCCAAATCTTCATCCGGCCACTCACTACCCGCGACGAAGGCGACGATGCTCCTTGCCTCCACCGGAGGGCTAGTCAACTGTGGTAGCCCGTTCGGGCCCAATCCAGTCAGTGCTGGCGGGCTACCTAGTTTAAATGGCCTTCATCGATGAAAGTCCGCAGCTCAGCCGGAAGGTCAGACTTGTCTTCCTTCGCTCGAGCATACTTGACGAAGCCTTGGAAGTGTCGGTACAGTTTGCACTACCCCGCATCATGAACCTGCTTGCACAACTTGCATCGCCGGTTGCAGTAGTGGGCTGAGTGGTTCCTCCCACCGCAGGCCACACATGGCCCGAAGCTTCGGCGACGGTTATCACGCTCCCGGCGCTCAGCGTCAGATCGCTCACGACTGTCGCCTCGCCCTGCTTGGTTGTTCCGGCGGAAGCGCCGATCTACCCTCGCGTACGTTCCTTCAGCGGCGCTCCTGCGTTCACTCTCGTTTGCCGCCGTGAGCTGTCGCTGACCGCCATCGGAGGATGAACCACCGCTGCAGCTTGATTCAAGATCACCGGCGCCTGAGACGTCATCTTCGCTGTCACTCCACACGTCTCGGCGAGTACTCGCTCGCTGCATGTTGGGTCCGCGGCTGTTCAGGTCGGCAACCCAGTCTCGCTCCTCGGCTTCGGCAAACGTCACCCGCCTCTCTCTTCACTCTCCTCGTCGGAGATGCCGTCATAGTTGGGCATCACGTAGCCGAGGAGGTGCTTGTTATCTAGGGCTGTGCACACGCGAGTCTTCCACACGTCGAAGTTCTCGGCGCCAACGAGGCGTGGGAAGTCTTCACTTGAGGCTTGGCTTGGGCTCATAACCTATAGCGAGGTTAGCGGGGAGCGAGAGAAGTAGGACGACTTGTGTTGTGAGCGTCGAAAGACGAAGTCAGATTAGAGTTAGGACTGCAGCGCTACAAAGTGCTGCTTGCCAGAATGACTGGCATTGGCAACTTTACACTAGTGTTCAGTATGACTATAGTGAATTATAAAAAGACTTGTGGTCTTTAGAGTAAAATGCAAAGTGATTGATTTAGGTCCTTAGTTCGAAACCTGCTTGCTACCTCTAAGCCTGTTGTCCTACCTACTGGATACACTCTACTGGATTCTTTACTGACGACTGCGTTCCTGTAGCCAATCATCAAGCGACACGTCAATGCCTATCTTGTACCCACAATCTTGTACCCACGCGTAGTGTAATCCTCGTTGCGTAAACAGCGTCCCATCATCAGTGTCCCGTAATCGCCTGGATGATTGTGGTACCACTGAGCGAGTTCCTACTGGTATACCGGAGCTGATCGAGACGCTTTCTTGACAACACTCCCACTCGACTCGGTAGCACTTGGTGCTTGGATCCCCAACTTGCTCCGAAGACTTTCGAACTGCACAGCGGTGATCGGCTTGGTCATCAGGTCCGCCTTCATGTCCTTTGTCGAGCAGTATTGCAACACCACTTGGCCGTCTTCAACCCTCTCGCGCACAAAGTGGTAGCGAATATCGATGTGCTTGGTGCGCTTGTGAAACTCCGGATTCTTGGCCAGCGCAATGGAGCCTTGATTGTCCTCGTAGATCTTGACAGGATCGTCGCTCTTCATTTCGCCGAGTTCGCACAGGAATGCCTTGAGCCAGATTGTTCCTTGTGCAGCTTCCGTCAATGCCATGTACTCAGCCTCCGTCGATGACAGCGCCACCGTCCACTGCTTCTTGCTTCTCCAGCTGATGCATCCGCTGTTCATCATGAACGCGTAGCCGCTTGTACTTCGTCGAGTCTCCCACGTCGCCAGCCCAGTCTGCATCCGAGTAGCCTTGGAGTCCGTCTTCACTCGCTGCTTGAATCTCGATGCCATGTGTCCTCGTGCCTTTAATGTAGCGAAACACGCGCTTGTGTGCTTGCCAATGTGCCGGACACGGGTCCGCTGCAAACTGGCTGAGAACTCCCACTGCAGCGGCGAGGTCCGGCCGAGTCCCCACCATGAGATACATCAGGCAGCCGACAGCATTGCGGTACGGCACCTTGGCCATGGTTTCTTCGTGCTTGCAGCCTCCTTCGCACATCGTATTGGTCAACTTTAGTCCGGGATCTTGTGGAGTCTTGACAGGATTGCTGTGCTCCATGCCGAACTTCTCCAGGATGTCCTTCGCAAACTTGGTCTGCCGCATCGACACCTTGCCAGTCACTACATCTTGATCGATTTCCATCCCGAGGAAGTACTTGAGATGGCCCAGGTCCGTCATGTCGAAACGCTCACTGAGTGCCTTCTTCGTCGACTTGAGCAGCTTATCGTTGTTACTTGCGAGGACCAGATCGTCGACGTAGAGAGCCACGAAGATCATATCTTGGTCGTCCCGCTTGACGTAGATGCAGTGATTGGCTTCGCACTTCTTGAACCCCAGTTCGAGCATGAAGTTGTCGATGGTCTGGTTCCACATTCGCGCGGCGACTGCTTCAAACCGTAAAGAGAGCGCTGGAGCTGACACACGTAGTCCGGGTGTTCTTCATCTTTGTAGCCGTCCGGCTGCACCATGTAGATGTCTTTGTCCAACAAGCCGTTCAGGAAGGTTGTCTTGACATCCATCTAGTGCACCGTGAGATTGTACTTGGCCGCCGGACTGAGCAGAGTCCTGATCTACGTGAACTCAGCCACCGGCGCGAAGGTCTCGTCGTAGTCGATGCCGTACTTCTGTGAAGATTCCTTGGCCACCAGTCGCGCCTTGAACCGCTCAATCTCTCCATCTTGGTTTTTCTTGATCCGGAACACCCATCGGTTGCCGATCGCCTTGCGTCCTTTCTGCAGCGACACGAGAATCCACGTCCGTTCTTGCGAAGCGACTCCATCTCTGAGTCGCACGCCTCTTTCCACTTGGCCGCATTGCTGTATTCCATCGCCGATTTGAACATGGTGGCATTTCTCCCACTGAATCCACAACGAAGGCCGCTTCAAAATCTTCTCCACTTGCGACCGCTGACATCTCATCCAGCGTCTGAGGCCGGCTCTGCCGCTTGGTCCATGGGATTCTCCACCGCTTCCTCCAGTGACTGTGTTCGCTGGTGTCGCTTTGCTACCGGGCTCAACATCTTGATTCCGCGCAGTGTTTTCCTTCGTGTCGTTCTCGGACGATGCTTCTTGGTCTGTGGCCTCTTCATCTTTAAGTTCCACAACAACTTCTCGATCGTAGCTGCGTCTCCCACCGTCGAAGACGTCTTCCATGAACTGCGCGTCGCGGCTGACCAGCACTCGACCTCTCTTGATCTCTTCGAAACGATACGCTTTCTCGTGCTCCGAGTACCCGAGAAACCGATATCGCACTGCTCGAGCGTCAAACTTGGACCACTTTTCCTTTGGGACCGTCACGTATGTATGGCAACCGAACATGTTGGGGTTCACCAGGAGTGGTTTCTTTCCCGTCCAAACATGGTGCGCGACTTGTCGTGGTTGATGGCGCGTGTCGGACAGCGATTGCGCAGGAACGTAGCAGTCATCACCGCTTCACCCCAATACGACTTGGGCGATCCGGCATGTTCAACATGCAGCGCGCGCATTCTATCAACGTCCGGTTCATTCGTTCCGCCACCCCGTTCGATTTCGGAGTGTAGGGTGGCGTGAACTCTGATGGATGCCGCGGCACTTGCAGAACTTGGCCATCTCGCCCGACGTATACTTCGCCATCGTTGTCGCTGCGGAGTGTTTTGACGACTTTGCCGGTCTGAGTCTCCGCGAACGCTACAAACTCGGCAAACTTGTCCGCCATTCCGACTTATTTCGGAACAAATACGCCACACAAAAGTGCGAGTACTCATCGATGAACGTGACAAAGTAGCGCTTGCCACAAAAAGTGGACGTCAGCATGGGACCACACACATCACTGTGAATAACTCCAACAATTTCCTTGCGTGGTTTGGCGACTTTGGCATGTGGTTCACTCGCGTTTGCTTGCCGAGTGCACACCCATCGCACAGCTCCCACTGCTTCACCGACGCCATATCGATACCAACACCGTAGCCCTTCTTGACGATGGCATCTAGACCGCCATGGCCTATGTGACCAAGTCGAAGATGCCAGAGGTACGAAGTGGTATCCCTTTGCGATTCTTCGAACTTGTAACATGGCCTCGTCAGGCATGATCGGTGTCATGCACAACTTAAACAGCCCTTTGCCCTCACGAGCACCGAGCTTCCACTTGATATCCTTCGTTTCCGCAAAGCACCCGTCGTTCTCGAAGGTGGCAGGCCTAACGTCCTTGGTGAAACGGCCGACGGAGAATAAATTCCGCGACAACTTCGGGATGTGCCACACACTCGTGAGCACACCCTTCTTGGTTCCCCGTGGAGTCTTCATCGACATCACAATGCGCCGGTCCCCGCCACCTCGACCACACCGTCGTCCGCGAGATGCACGTCCACCGGAGAGATCTTCTTGTATTTCTTCATGTACTCCTTCGAGTACGTCATGTGCTGCGTCGCACCCGAGTCGACCAGCCACACACCACTCGACTTGGAGACACCCGTGTTGCCACCAAACCGAGAAGAGGTAGTTGCCAAAGTTATCTTCACTCTGCGCCACATTCGCTCGTTGCGGCCTCTGCTGCTCCGCGTTCTCGCGGATTCGCGCCGGACACTTGGCGATCCAATGCCCCTGTTCGCCACAGTAGTGACAGGCGCTAGCCTTCTGCGCCTGTCGACTCGTGCGCTTGTTGTCGCTTGTCATGAACGCTTGACCGTGTGTGGTGCCGTCCGCGCCGCCACCTTGCTCCTTGCGCTTCATGTCTTCATGCAGCAGCCGAGACGTCACGAGTTCCCACGTCAACGAGGCGGCTCTCGACTCCAACGCTGTGATGAGGAACTGGTACGACTCGCTCAAACTTGCCAGAAGCGTGATCACCAAGTCGTCCTCGCTGACCGGAGCGCCCACCGCGTCCGAGCTGTTCCGCCAGCGTCTTGACCTTGTCGATGTGCTCCAGCACATCATCACCTTCGTCCATCATCGTCGTGAAGAAACGTCGACGAAAGAAAGAGCTTGTTGCCAAACTCCTCTTCTCGAAGTGTCCTTCCAGTCTTGACCATGCATCATGCGGGCCACTCGCCGACCGGACGAACGGTAGCTGCGAATCCTCCATCGCGAGACAGATGATCGCCAACGCCTTGCGCGACTTCCTCTTGAACGCCGCTTGATCCAACGCGGTTGTGCAGTGCTCCAGCTTCGTCTCACCGCACACGACTTCCCACAGGTCGCGCTCTTCCAGCACCATATGCATCTTGAACTTTCCACGTGTGGAAGTTGGTTCATCGAACTTGTTGATGCGGGCGGTCGTTAGTCGAGGTGGCGTCCATGGTGAAGGCATAGTCGAGGTCTTGGGCAGAGTCTGTGGGGCTTTGGGCTCATAACCAAAAAAATGCTTGTGGTCTTTAGTGTAAAATGCAAAGTGATTGATTTAGGTCCTTAGTTCGAAACCTGCTTGCTACCTCTAAGCCTGTTGTCCTACCTACTGGATACTCACTTCTACTGGATTCGTTCCTGTACTGACCGTTCCTGTAGCCAATCAGCAAGCGACACGTCAATGTCTATCTTGTACCCACAATCTTGTACCCACGCGTAGCGTAATCCTCGTTGCGTAAACAGCGTCCCATCATCAGTATCCCGTAATCGCCTGGATGATTGTGGTACCACTGAGTGAAGGTCATACCAGTTCCTACTGGTATACCGGAGCTGATAGAGACTGGCTATAGATTGATTAGTTTGATTGGGACATTTAAACTAATAAAACAAATAAAAACATTTTTTATCAGTTTTTTATGCCAAAAAAGTTTTCTAACCATTAGAAAACGACATTCAAAGTGTAAGTTTATGTAACGCTACGGATTGCAATAGTGCACTACAGGTGCATGACTTGCATTAAAGCACTAAAAGAGGTCAGTCCACAGTATCCACAGCCGTAAAAAGCAGCTCGTCTAGAAGACACAATGGAATTATAATTTGAACAGCGGCCGAAAGGGCCTCTTGTTCAGCAAGTTCCGCTTCAGAAATCAAGGCATCGTTGTTCTCATTGCAACAGTTTCGTCATCACCGCGTTACCGGTACCGATAGCAACCATGCGCTATTTAAGCGCTGCTGGAAGCTTCTGTTTCGCGACTGCAGCACAACCTCTAATTTGTGGCAAAGTCTGTGACGCCACTTCATCACGCCTTCATTTCCGCTTAAGTACGACTGCATTCTCTCTCATTCCAGAATCTGCCGACTCAAGGAAAGATGGTCAAGCTTTTCTGTGCAATCGTTGGTGTGGCGGGAAGCGCGTTCCCTGTGAACATCGACCAGAGTGAGACGGTGGGAGACTTGAAGAAGGCGATCAAGGGTGAGAAGAAGAATGGCTTGAAGGATGTAGATGCAGACAAGTTGCAGCTCTTCTTGGCGAAGAAGGGCGACGGCGGGTGGCTCTCATCGAAGCATCCTGATGTGATTTCTATGCGAAATGGAAGCATTCCTGAGCAAGTGGGGACACTGATGGTCGTGGAAGTGGACCCAGCAGACGAGATTGGCGACGTGTTTGGCGGTGCTCCGGTGAAGAAGACGATCCACGTGCTGGTGGTGGTTCCGAAAGATGCTGGAGTTGGCGTCGGACAAGACGTCGAGCGCGACAGCATGAGTGTTCCGGCTGCTGTACCGATGGGTCCTGATGTGGATTCCTCTTCGTGTGATGATCTCCTCGCATTCTTGGAAAGCGAAATGACCAACAAGGAGGCAACTGTTTCACGCCCTCACATTTTAGAAGCCGTCAGTTTACAGTTTCGATTGGTTGGAAGGGAAGAGGCGATTACGACCGCAGCGAAGTGCTTCTGCGATATCATCGCGCTTAGTGGCACTGCAGCCACAGATCGCACGAAGCAGGCTATGCCTGTTTGCTCGGGTATTTCTGGTTTGGGAAAAACGCGTATGCTGGAAGAAGGCGGCACGATTTTGCAAAAGATGAAGCTGGACCCCAAGCACGTTGTCCGTGTGATTGTTCCGTACTTTAACGGGTTTAGTTCCCAGCCAGTCGAGCAATCGATGCCAATCGAGGCGTCTTTCTCGTGGCGGCTCTTGCATCGATTTTTCCTCGACAACAATTGCACGTTTAAATTTGCGGAGTGGTTTAAGTTGCGACTACCTCGTAATGGAAGTAAGCTGACATTGAGTGATGCCATCAAAGTCATCGAGCGCAAGGTGCGTCAGAGAGTGCAAGGACGAGAGATGTTGTACCTTTTTCTTGGCATCGATGAATATCAAAAGATAGAAAAGGTAAATGCTTCTCGAAAAGATCCCAACACGTCACTCCTGCGTGAACTCGTGGAAACCATAGGAGCTTTCCTGTGCTCGAAGTCGTCGAATCTGGTTGTGCTGCCCATGTTTGCAGGGACAGATTTGGGTGTGATTGCATCGGGTTCAATTGCGAATTCCTCGTATTACGTGACGGAGCGGCTTCCCATGACCCTCTTGACGTTGGATCAAGTGTTCACCTTTGTCGAGAGCCATGCAGATTTTGCTGGGTTCCTGCGACAGGTTCAGATTTGTCGCAATTTGTTCAGTCTTGGAGGTGTCCCACGATGGGTTGTCGAGTACCTATTGGAACTGAGGAGTTGCTTACAATCAGGTGTCGATGTCGTGCCTTTGAACAGTATCAACAAGTGCTTCGTGAACGTCTGGACAAAGTACGTGGAGGCCTACTTGAGTTCACCTTTAATAGAAACCCAAACGCTTGTCCGTTTGGCGGCCGTTGCTGTATCGGGTCTTACGGTTAACCCACAAGACACGATTAGTGGGCACAAGTGGTCAAGGCTTCGAGATTCTTCGCTATGCTTGCTGATTCCGCGCGAATCCTCAACTGTTGGAGCGTGTGATGTTCGAGTTCCGTATACATTGTTGGCGAATATTGGATCCCTTAAGACGCTTGCAACCAAAGCAGAACAGGACTTTGCGACGGCTTTGATGGACATGAGTGAAATGGTGGATTCAACAATGTTCGCCCTTCAACCGTGGCAGTCGTGGGAGGTGTTCGGTGCTTGCTTCTATGCAGTGAGAATCAATGCGCTGTTGGTGCTTGGGCACTCGACTGTGACGCTGGGAGATCTTCTGCCTGGCACGCGGATGTCTGGTGAAACGCGTAACATTTCCGTGAAACTTGTTCCATCTAGAGTGTTTCGGTGTGCGGAAGCATTTGGTCCTTCTACTCCTCGACTCATTTCACGACAAATCAACCAATTAGAAAAAATCGATTGGACGTCGAGTGGCTGCATTGCAGTGAATGGCGATAGTGGGGCCGGCGTCGACATTTTTTTTGCTCTGAAGGATGCTGCGACTGACAACGTGGTTGTCTTTGTCGACCAGCGAAAGCGACAATTCGTAAATTTCAGCCAAGTCACGCAGCGAACTATCTTGGCAAGCTGAGTGTTTTGCCCAGACTTTCTCGTGAAAGAAGGTGCGCGTTTGGTGCGAGGGGTCATGAATTGCGTTTCCGCGCCAAATCTTGCGACGTATGTTGTGCCCCGTGATTGCTTCCTCTTGAGCCGGGACGAGACTGAGCAGTTTCATCAATGATTGGCGTATCATCCAGCGTGTACGCCGTCCATCTCAATCAATTCGGCGTGCAAAACAGCTCTCAAAACATTACTTCGAGGCTCTGGAAAAGAGGTTGATGAAGCCGTCGAAGAAATCTTGAAGAAGAGAAAGGAATCGAGTGAAGGATTCAGCACTTCCGAGGAACTGCGCTCTTTTTTCAAAGTCAAGCGGTTGAAAGTTCGATTTGATGACCAGTATGCGGAGTTTTCATCGTAGCGACAGGAAACATTTTGGTACTTTAGTTGGTCGACATTGGTGTTGACGGTTAACTAGGGCACGAATTCAGAAACGGACCACTACGTTGGAAACGAGCTGCTAGATCATACATCGCCCGTCTTCGGCAACATGACAACTATTTCGCACTTGACGACTGCGCAACCTAGAGACCTCTGACTTCCTATCTCACTGTAGCTACTGCATTTTTATCGCCATCAATAGGAGTATGCTTGTCTAATGATTGAGAGAGCTGGCTATGATTTTCGAACAGCCTAGCTGACCAATACGATAGTGTTGACGTGCACGAGTTGAACTCAGGGCCCAGACACGATAAAAAGGCCCTTGGGGCGTCCACTTTGTGAAGGAACTAGTTTGGTGCGAGGTACTGAAGAAGAATCCGGCAGAATGAGTAATTAGTTCGACGCAACTACGAACCACCGAGAGTATTCGTGCGAGATAGGCACGTACGCCCGATTAGGATAACTGCATTATTAAGGAGGTATGATTACGTTTCCATGTCTCTCGGTCAGGATACCTTTGCATAACTGTGTTACGGGGTAAGTACGTGAGATACGCACCTTCCGAAGTGCTGATTGAAAACTAATGTAGAGATCTACTGACATGTGAACAAACACGGCTATTCAAAAGGCAACGACTTTATATGTGCACAAGTCCAACTTTTGACTCTGTTATGGAATAAAGAGTCAAAATGCAAAGCGAGGCACACCCAGCCATTCAAGTTGAATGATTCAACATAAAATTTCATTGCCTTGCTACTGTACTACCGGTAATTTTACTGTAGCTTCCGCTTTCGCGGCTTTTTTTCGCCAGCGATCATTGCAGAGGCGTACGATATCGCGCTTGGGAACTGTCCACAGTACACACACGGTGACGACCAGTAGGTTGAGGTCTCTGGAGGACAGAACCGGCGGCGGATTAAGTCACGAGACGGGATGGCGCTCGTTCTGCTTCTCCATCCACGTCGTCGTGCTTCTTAGACACAGGTTCCTCTTTTCAGAGCTTGCTGTGCTGACATCGGTGCTTGTGAAGCCAACCACTCAAGGCGCCTCAAAACTATAGTGAGGTTAGCGGGGAGCGAGAGGAGTAGGACGACTTGTGTTGTGAGCGTCGAAAGACGAAGTCAGATTAGAGTTAGGACTGCAGCGCTACAAAGTGCTGCTTGCCAGAATGACTGGCATTGGCAACTTTACACTAGTGTTCAGTATGACAATAGTGAGTTATACAGTTAACACTATAGAGAGGTTTACAATCCTACATAATGCTAAGTGCTATACATCAACACTCTCCCTGCATCTTTGCATGTGAACTGCACTATTCTATGCGATTAGTTATTGCAGGTACTTCAAATTTATTGAAGCGACTGCTCGCTCCGAAAAACGTCGAGGAAGCTCAGCGGTTTGCAGTTCGACCTTGCCGCTCTCGTAGGGAAGTGAGACTCCGCAAGGCAAGCCACGACGCGAATTAGGAAGACAGGGGTTGCTAAAGAAGCAGCTTTGCAGGCAGCGGGCATGCCGCCGTCGGTTCCTACCGGCCTGAAGAAGCGGAAGCCCAGGCCTCCCGCAAAGATTAGGGAGATCAAGCGAGCACGGGCCGCCAAGCGAGCCGCCGCGGATGCAGCATCAGGTTCCACGGTGGACAACACGTCGGCCACAGAGGCAAGGACCACGGGGGACCGAGAGATGTGTCGGAGGAAGCTGGGAGCGTCTCGGTCGCGGAGACAGGAACAGCATGGCCGCAGAGGCTACTGCCACACACCCGGACTCTAGTGTCACCAACCCGGTGACTAGGGCTACCGATTCACTGACTAGTATACCCGATTGTACGGATGTTGTGACAGACCAGGCAACTGCCAACCAGGCATCTATTGCCACCAACCAGAACGATGCTGATGATCTGGAGGGTAACAGCGGCACGTGGGTGTGTTTGGTTTGCACGTGGTCCAACACTGGTGGTGGATGTTGCAAGGCCCTGTACAAGGTTGAACGTAGCACTTCACCAGCTACTGCCACCGATCATGACGCCATCGCTGGTACTGATCCGATTGCTGCTGGCGCTACCGATCAGACTACTGGCGCTACCGAACAGGTGGCTGCTGCTACCGACTCAATGTACTACCCTATTTATGGGCAGTATTACGGTAGTGACAGGGTCAAGGTGATTATGCAACCACGAAAAAGACTTGGCAAGTTGCACACATCAACAACCGGCGCGAAACTCGACGTGGTCGGGGAGTACCAAGTTCTTTGGGCTCGTCAGCGGATTGAGGATCAAGGGTATCATCCCAGAACCTATGAACCCGAGGAAAAGCTCCGTGAGGATGGCTTCATCGAGGAAATGGCCCTCGTTGACCGCTGAAAAGCTTCGAAGAACAAGCTCTTCGAGAATTTCTGGAGGAACGATGAATTTGGGAAGCACTGTCTCGGTGCAAACTGTACAGGGTTGTGCATGTTCAACGCGCTGAAGCGTGCTGTAGAGCTGGCTGGACGTCCAGAAATAGTCACCCAGAGCGACATCGACAAGTTCGTCGCTGACAAGCTCGCAGACAATGGTCGAGATCTTACCAAGGGGACTACTTGGAAGGTTGTTCTACGATTCCTGCGTCATCTTCGAGATGTCGGTCGAGATTTCGTGTTCAGTGCCATTGCCAAGAAAAACTTTGCCGTGGATGGCCGTTGTGGGGCGCGTGTTTTGGGAGAAGTCAGCCTCGTCGACGGTGTTTATTTGGTTGGAGCGTACAATCATGGCTTCGTTGGCCATACGGTCGTGCTCATCGTCCAAGGCACCAAGCGGCTTATCTACGACTTGGAAGAAGGCAAGCCGATCTCGTCTGCGAGGGATTGGATCAACTTCTACGCTTTTATTCGTCCTTTCATCGTGTTTAGGTAGAAACAGATGATAGGAGTCGGTAGGGATTTCCGCGGGTTTGCCTTATCGATAATGAACCTTTCCCAGCAATTGTTGTCTTAGTGCACGGATTATAATTTATTGCATGTGCCTATTGTTATTCGGTACAAGACCAGGGAAACCTCAATGAGGGAAAACCTTGTGCGAACAAAACCAAAAACCCAGTGGGAAAAAAGGAAAAATGAACGCAACAAAGAAGGCACGTGTCATGAATAGCAAATTCATGTATTATTATCAGGAGTGACCGGAGTAAGCTTTCAGAGATTGCATCCTGAGCTTGGTCCTTAGTTCTTTGAACTGATGCTTGTCTAAAGCTTTTGTAAATATATCAGCAACCATCGATTTGGTGTTGCAGTAGGTGATGGCGAATTCGTGTCGCTCTACCTTTTCCTGTACAAAGCAGTATCGAATGTGTACATGTTTAGATCTCCCATGCAGTTCTGGGTTGTAGCAGATTTTAATGCAGCTCTGGTTGTCCTCATGAATATTGTTGGCTTGCGTTGTGGTAAAGCCTAATTCTTTGAGAAGAAGTTTGAGGAATATCATATCTTGCATGCAATGACATAGGGCAATATATTCTGCCTCTGTTGTCGAGAGCACCACCGTGTGGTGTTTGCGTGAAAGCCATGAGATTGGACTACCTGCTGGCATAGTTATATATCCGCCGACAGAACGTCTGGTGTCGGGGCAGTTAGCATAGTCAGAGTCACTGTACGCTATCAAGCTGTTTGCTAGGTTCTGTGTTGTGATATCTGTTGATCCACCAAGGAGAAGTCCATAGTCTTTAGTGCCAGATAGGTACTTGAGACCTCGAACGACAGCGTTCCAGGGCTCCATTCCTGGATTAGCTAGGAATTGACTGACCTCACGCAAGTAGAATACCATATCAGGTCGGTGCCTACCATGAGGTACATGACGTGTACTGCCTACGGCTTCACGATACGGAATATCCTTCATTGCATCTTTCTCGGCATCACTGCTAGGCTGGCTGCTCAAGGTGAGTTTAACGTTCCTGTCTGCTAGAGTTGCAATAGGGTACGGAATATAGTCGCTGAAACGGTCAAGGACCTTCGTAGCGTACTTGTGTTGGTGGATGAAGGTCGTTCGGCTCTTACGGTCACGTTGAATGGACCAGACGAGTAAGTACGTCACCTCCCCTAAATCCGTCATGGAGAACCTGTTCTTTAGGGCTGATTTTAGCTCGCTAACGAGGGCTGGAGTTGGTGCAATAATGAGAAGGTCATCCACATACACTGCGATGTAGCAAGTGACGTTGTCACGGGTGCGGCAGAAGACACAACGGTCTTTGATGAGCTTACAAAATCCGAGACTCTCCAGGAAGGCAGACAGTGTTTGGTACCAAACACGCGGGGCTTGCTTCAACTCGTACAGAGTTTGCACACTAGATGTTCCTTACCCTGGATTTTGAAACCTTCCGGTTGAGCCATGTAGATCTTCTCCTCCAGGAAACCGTTCAGCAATGCCGTTTTGACATCCATCTGATGGATTTCGAGATCGAGCAATGCTGCGATTGTAAGGAGAAATCGGAGGACTTCCATTCGAATCACTGGGGAGAAGATCTCATTGTAGTCGATGCCATATTCCTGGAGAAAACCTTTAATCACCAGACGCGCTTTGAAGCGGTCAATCTCGCCTGTGCCGGTATACTTTACTACAAAGACCCATCGGCTTGTGAGGATCTTCCGTCCTTTAGGAGGGGTTACCAATACCCAGGTCTCATTGTCCATGAGGGACTTGTATTCCGAGTTGGCTGCTGTGTGCCACTGTTTAGCGTGAGACGACCTCATGGCCTCTCGATACGTAGTGGGCTCTGACACCTATCGGATAGCTAGTAGTGCGTGCAGTAACTGCTTAGTGTGCTCCTGTTCCTGTATGTCTTCTTCAGAGTTTAAGGTTACATCCGTGTCATGAGTGAGACGGGGTCTCTTAGGTGCAGGATAAGATGGAGGATCAGGTCGCGTCTCCGTTCTAAACGAGTAGTGTATAGCGTTTTGGTCAAGCGTCTCCCTGAGTTGAGGAAGTGTGCGCTGAATAGGAAATTCTGCAGTTGAAGTCGTTGCAGGTTCAGGTGCCGGTGCAGGTACCGGAGCGGATGCAGGTGCAGGATGTTGCGTCTGCGTTTCCTGTGCTGAGTCCGATGTAGACGTCAGGTTAGCCAGAGAGGGGAATTCGCCCTCTTTAAAGACTACGTCTCTGCTGCAGACTATAGCATGAGTGTTGAGCCTCATTAGGCGGTATCCTTTCTTATGGTCTGGAATACCTATGTGATATAGGGAATCACTTGAAATGTAGCTAGACACGTAGTGAGCCTTTGCACACAGCAATCCGCCTTCCACAGGGGTCAGCGACAGTTGGGCGTACCTGAAGAAACCAAGTCCGACCCAATACCTTGAGCCGGCGTTTCCCTCTCTCACTATCTACGTCCGTAGGCTTAATACACAAACGTCACAGGCACGAGCTTCGTCTGTACGCTTATCCCCCCCCCTCCCTCTCTCTCTAATACCCCGTGACACCAACAGCGGAAGGTTGCCTAGTGTTGTAAACTCTTTTACGGGGGTGCCCGAGGATAACTCAGGCTGTAAGTCGTCTAGAGTATACTATCAATACTCTAACCACAAATATCGGGAATCTAATACCCGAACTTCCCTCAAATAGGGATCAAACCAAACAAACTCCCTCTAACAGTGTCTTGGCCTGACCAGTGACGAACGCTAACTTCAGGAAGGTCGCTGTTCGCTGGTAGGCATACCCTGTAAAGCTACTAAGTGTAAGGTGCTTGCCTCGACGCTTGATCACTTGAGTGCTTCAGGGAAAATTCTGCTCTGTCATTAAAGGGCCAATCGGCCCTTATTCTTTTCTAATCCTATCCCTCTTATCTTTATATACAAATATCAAATGAAATCAGTCCGGATATACTGTGCATCCCATCCGGACGGCCACAACCAGTCGGTGTCCGGTCTCGTGTGGTCCACACCATTGTGACGCCCCCTTGTCATATGAACCGTCGCAGCGGGTGCCGATTGGCCCAAAAGGCCACGAATGATCTCAGAAAGACCCCTGCGATGGTTCGTGACTTGAACCGTGGCTGACAGTCGATCCGCTATATCACAACTGCCCCTGGCGAGACACGATCCACGGCACTTGGTGAGCGTCTTGGCAACTCCGCCGCCTACCACCATGAGGGGCTTCATTCGACGCACCGCTGCACGAGCTCTCGACTTGACTGGGTATTTGTCACCGTCGTCGTCCCCGGTAAGTTTTGGACCATCGCACCTTACTGCCGTTTGTTCTTCCGCTCACGTTGATGTTATCCAGGTACCCGACGATGACTCCGCACCACCACGCGGTGATGCCGCTGTTCTGGGCCGCTCCGACGCGCCTCCAGTACTCGCTGCTGGTGTTCGAGGTCCTCCCGAAGCACCCAGCAGCGCTTGTAGCTTCATCCGTCATCAGTCACGCCTTCACTACGCAGTCGGCTCTTCCTGGCGTCAGCGAGGAGGCCCTGCGCGACATCGTCGACGAGGTTGCGACTGCTGCCTCGGACCGTAACTTGGCTGTCTGCGACCCAGCTTGCGTCAGTGACGAAGGTTCTGGTCCGTGCGATGGTTCAGCGTCCACGTTCGAGCGACCAAGGATTCTGGGACCAGTTCAATCGTGCCCAGACTGTCGAGGAAGTCGGCTCCGCCATCACCGCTGGCACTGAGCAAGTCTTCGACACTTCAGGCGACGTTGGTAAGCTCCGGGCGCGCTTGGACTCGGCGTATGCAGGCCGCCAGGCGTTGGAGGTTAAGCTGCTCACGCAGACTGGTCTTCGTGAGAACGCCGAGTTGTTCGCTCGTCAAGCGACGGCTGAAATTGAAGAGTTGAAGACGGAGCTCAAGCGCGCCAAGGAATCTGACGCGGCGCATCTCCGCCGATGCATGGACGCCCAAGCGTCGCTCGACGCCAGCACAGAGACCACCGAGAAGCTTCGACAGTTCATCAAGTCCATTCAAGAATCCAACCTCTCGATCCAGAAGCAGGTCCAGCGTGAGCGTGAAGTGTTCAAGGCGAAGGTGGTTGCCAACACCAAACAGACGTCGAAGCTCCATCGACTACTCTCGGACCTCATCAAGGGCGACTCGTCGGATGTCCAGGCGCTGCAGTCAAAGGTTGCGGTGCAACGCGACCGGATCCACCGACTGACTCGAGCCAACGGCATACTTCGCCAGCAGGTGGATCTTCGCGCGATGGATGCTGACACCCTCGTGCTGGCTACTGAAGGTTCGATTCCCCCTCTGTCATGCAGCTTGCCTTGCAGCGAACGGTCCCTGACTTCAGCGATGTATCGTTCTTGACAGGGATCGCGTCTGGTGATATTATCCTTGACCTCTCGGACTTGGACCAGTCGACGCGCGACGCTCTCGCTCAGCTCCAGCAATTGGACGCAGCAGCGGGGGTGTCGACGCCGCTCGAGGTGAACATCGCGATGGCGGTGCATCACGCCAAGAAGCCGGGCAAGCGTCGCCGACTCCGCGTGCCGGAAGCTCAAGTGAATCGTCGCCAAGTCCATCAAGCGACTCTGAAGACTCGAAGCGTCCTCATCCCAAGCCGAGCGGCGGCACAAAGGCCGCGCTTGCTGCTGCTGGGCTCGCGGACGTTCCTGGCATCGCCAGCGATCCGAGTCCCTCGAAGCGTTGCGGTCTGCGTATTCCCAAGACTTGGAGGAAGACCAAGCCGGCCAAGAAGCGTCGTGTGGCGTCGGGTCCGATTGCGGTTCTTCCCAAGGATCACCCCGCGTTCAAGTCGACAGATCCACGGCTTCGGGATTCGCCGGCAGCTCCCGCTGCTCCATCGAGCCTTTCGCCGTCACGGATCATCCCCAGCGTTGCAGCGCCTGCGTCTGGACCATCGCTCGCCGTGACACAAGGGCATGATCAAGCGTCGTTGAGCACTGGTGACTCTCGCGGTGCGCGTACTGTATCGCAACCTGCTCCGACAGATATCTCCATCGTCGCGCAACGTGCATCTAGTCCTGGCGAGGGTTCCGCTCAAAAGATGAGTTCCGTGACCGGATTGGGAACCGTCGCTGGTACATCCGTCAAGGTCGGTCTGCATTTGTATCCGTCGTCGATGTTTCCGGTTCCATCTCACGCAGCGGCTTCTTCGTCCGTACCGGCTTCGGCTCACTCTCCAGCTTCTCTCTCCGGCCCAAGTCCTCGCGAGCGCGCAACCCCCTCGCGCCATTCATCCCAGCGCTCGCAGTTCAAGTCGTCGCTGCTCGCTGAACAGGAGTCTGCTTCGGACAGCGACGTTCTGGGTCTAGAGTCCGAAGTCGTTGAGATCTCCTCGGGTGACGAAGGTTCGCGGTCACCTGCTGTTCCATCTAGCGGCGACGTAGAAGAGAAAACCGAAGACGTCACAGTTGATTTACCGGTCCAGGAAGCCACAAGTTCGCAACCATCCGGCCGCGTACTATCTCTCACCCCTGGTTCTGGTCCTGTCATTCGGCCATCCAGCGAAGCATCGCCAGCAGCTGGTGCCGAGTCAAGCGCCGCTTCAGAGACCCAGCGACACGTCAGGTGCTCCCCTGACGCACTCTCGACCCGGCGTGGTCCTTGTGTCGACATTCACTCCTGGGTTCGACCCTCGTAACACCATCCCGTCGTCTGACATTCCGGTGCCTGTCCACGGTGTCCAGCCCATCGTGCGCTCGTCCGCAAAGCTTCCGTCGTCTACCAACCCGATCGTCGACCTCAGGTTTCACAAGAGATCTGCTCAACGCTGCTGGTTCACAATCATCTGCGCGCATGTTCCGACGCCGATTGGTGGTCAAGCCGTCGCTCCATGCAGCATCGAGAGAATCATCGCCTTCGCTAACTTCGCTGACGCCAACCACTCATTCCAGGCCTACCTGCGATCGCTGCCTGATCGTTCAAGCATTCGACATCTCCGTCCTGGACATCGACATGATCATCTCGCGCCGCGCCCCACTCACGCTTCGTTATTTCCACTGGCGACGCTTGCGTGGACAGACTAGCAACACAACTCTGGTCATTGCATTGTGGGAGCGCCATCACTTGGTAGCGAACTCTGCGGTCGAACGGATGATCCGTGCGATGTTCCGAGATCCGTCGTTCAACAAGGAGGTGGTCAAGGCGATTCTCCAGCAGTGGAAGGAGTACATCAAATTTCGCAAGCAACGCGCCGACGTGCTATGGATCCACCACAAGCAGAGCTTCCAGGGCGAGTGGTTGGTCGACGATCAGGACAAGGCCGAGGGGGTCAAACCGCTCTCTCCCGAGTTGATTTTCGAACCTTCCGTCCCTGTCATGTCGCTGGAAAACTTACCCTGGGTGCAGCAGGGCTGCCGTAGCTTTAGCGTCAGAGGAAGACATACGACTCCACGAGTCACTCTTATTAAGCTCCTTAATAAGGAGTCTTAATATGGTCCGATAACTGGGTCCTAAGAGTAAACACAGCCTTAACCCAAGGCAACAACTCTTTCTGCTTCTAAATTTGAAGTGTTTATTTATCTAAATTGCGGCCAGGCCGCCTACGGTGTAAATGTATGTGTTTAACTATCTAGCATAGTTAAACCTAGTCAACTACATATCCAATGGTTTTCAGCCTATGTACTGAGAGTATGTTAACTCTCCGGGTACTGCGTACCCATTGTGTATCACACACACTTGGTGTAACCACCATCTCGTGTAACCCCGTTACACTCTCCCCGACTAAGATGTGGACTTCCCAGTTCACGAACTTTCCTCAGCGAGGTCCGTCTTGTCAAGACGTTGGAGGTCACGACACCTCACAACACAGTTTAGACGAACTTTAGCTCCGCGAGCTCATTGTCGATCCCGCATCTTGGATGCCCCACACCCCGCGTCAGGCCCACGACCAAGATTCTTCTCTGCGTTCAGCCGAACAAGCGCCTCGGTCACATCGTGGCAACGCGCCAGCGCCCAGCGCTCCAATATCGCGCACTGCACCAGTGCTAAGGCACTCTGTGGCGGATTACCACCTTGAGCACCGTCGTTGACGCAGCACACGCTTGAGGAGCCGTCAACCTGCCGAGAGCAAGGCTCCAGACTCTTCCGAGTCGAGGGCTCCGCCCCGAGGGAACGACCTCTTGTTCAAGAAACTTGAAGAAGGCCAAGTCGACTACGAGGAGTCAGTGGCCAGTGAAGCGCATTCCAATGCGGCCTCAGCGAGGTCCCACGCCAATGGTGTGTCGTTTGGAGCTGCCTCTGCGAGGTCGTACGGCTCCACGACCATGTCGCCGCCACGACGAGTACTGCGTACTCCGAATCCGTTCGTTGAACGCTACAATCCTGTACGCGCCCTGCGCGGCGCGCCTCCGCTGACCTCTCGCTATGAGGAAGATCGACGTGATCCAAATGTCATAACCAATGACTTGGACGAAGCTCAGAGCCATCAATTGTCCACGGAGCCAAGCTCGCAGCGGTCCAGCCGTCCCGTGGCCCGGCCACTCACCCTTCCGTCGCGGCGCGACTATGGCTTCCAGCCTCTGGATCCTGCGGAGACCGCACGTCGTGCTGCACAGCAGCTCTTGGACACTTATGTGTGTGGGCCATCGGCCCTACGGCTGATCAGCAAGTGTGACGGCACACGCTCCGCGAGCGCTTCCTGACTCAACAGGTTACAACTCCTCAGGCGTATCGGGAGCGCTTGCAGCAGCAACTCCACGGGCAACCAGTTCCCGCCATGCGGACTGTACCTGTGGTCGTCCGGCCTGGGGAGGCCACCACTGCTTATGAAGCACAATTCCAGAATTGGGTAGAGCGAGCTCGACGGCTCCCTTCCTATGAAGCTCTTCGAGCTAGTTTCTCTGAAACTGACATTCGTCTGGAGCGACGCCTACGCTTAGCCTTCGCAAAGTTGAAAGAGCGGCGTCAGCTCCCGGAACCCCGTCCCCAACACCATGAGGCTCCTCCGCCTACTGCTCCCGCTGCGAGCACCGCTGCTCACGTTCATGAGACGGCTGCTCCAGCCACTGGTCAGAGCTTGAGCTTAGCTGCCGACCTGTCGTCACCCCGCTCTAGCGGCGGGAAGCGCTCGGCGCCTGGCGACGCCGTCGCACGCCGTGATGGCGCTTTGGCAACTGATGTGCCAGGTCATAAGCGTCAACGACGTCTAGGCAATCCTGCCGGAGGGGAACCTCAAACTCCCATGAGGTCTGTGAATGAGGGTAACCTCGCCACTTCACAAGATATTGGGTACGACCCTGGCGACAACGCCGCGCCATAAGGCGTTCCACGTGATAGTGGAGCTCACCATGTTCGTCGAGCAGAGCCGGCGGAGGACGAGCCTCGCCTGGACCCTCGCGCTGCAAGTCACCACGACGTGATTGTGTTGGACCAGCGTGTTCGCTCGCTGAGCTCCTTCGTTCATGACGCGAGCGCCTCACACGCCCGCTTGGAAGAAGATCTCGAAGAGATGCACCGTCGGGTGGACTGGTTCGAGGCACTGAGTGCCCTTTAGAACCGGGTCGTCGACCTTGAGCGTCAGGTTACTCAGCTGCAGGGTCAGCTTGATCTGTTGCTGCGCCTTCAGCCGTACGCCCCGCGTTCTGTAGCTCCGCCACTCGCTGTCGTCCAGCCGCCTCCTGCCGACCCGGCGCCAGCGCCTCAACGCTCACCTGAGCAGG
>NHQK01000143.1:0-46466 GCA_016864655.1 Phytophthora cactorum | reverse complement strand
ACTTCTTGGCGATACTGCGCTGCGTGGTGATGAACATGTCGAAGGTGGCGGCGCTGTCGAAGGCCCGTGCCTTTGATCTCGTGCATCATCATGAACGTACTTGTTGCCGAACTCCATTTCGCCCGTAGTCACGCGCTTACGTTCTCCACCAGACACACCGCGGGTCATGGCGTCGCCGACGATGGTGTTCTGGCAGTTGTCGAGTCCCAGCTGCTGGATGACGATGTCCGGGTAGTGCTTGAACATGGCTCGGGCAGCGTCGAGTGCGGCCAAGTTCTCCTCGGGTGTACCGCCAGCGAAATGCTGAGCGTCACGCTCCGAGAAGCCTCCGCCACAACAGGCGTGGGCGAACTCGAGTGTCTCCTTGACTGTCAGCGAAGGGTAGTGCTTGTCTCGCTGAGTGACGTACGAGACGAACTGTGGCAAACGTCGGAGCAACTCGTTGGCCGGTGCGCCGTTGTACGTGACCTCGCCCTCAACTGTGACGTTCTTCTGGTCTGGAAATCTGCCACTTAGCAGCTTCATGAGCGAGGACTTGCCAGATCCAGGCTGGCCCAGTACGAGAGTGATGGTGCCTGGCTTGAAGACTCCGCTGACGTTCTTGAGGATCTGCTTCTTGACCGTGTGCTTCTTGGCGCCCATACCTCGGACGCTCTTCATGAGTTCGTTGGCGAGCGTGGGCAGCTCGACCTTGATATCGGTCTCGTCCTTGACGACGATATCGGCTGAGATTGAGACGTCCTTGAAGCGCACCTCCATCTGCGGGAGTGTTCTGCCTAGTGCCTTCTCCATACGAGAGGCGACGTGGTCGTGGAGCGCCTGTGGTCCCTGTGCCATGAGCGTCTTGCCATTGTCATACTTGATGGTGGCGCGCATCGGCTGGTCCGAGCCCGTCGGGTTTTTCGCTGCCATGATAACGTTGGGTGGCAACTCAGTAGTTTTTCTTGGTTTGGGAGACGCTGGACTGAAGGCGCAAATTCAAAAGTGAGCTGTGTGAAAGGCACGATGGCGTAGTGTGAAGTGAGACTTTCCTTTTGTGTTGGTTTCCAATCGAGCGCACCCAACCAGCAATTAGCCACATGTACCGACTGACTGAAGTTGAGACGACATGTCGCTGCAACTGCTGAAGATCGCGATTGCTTTTCCATTTGATTGTGCGGGATAATCGGGCGGAAGTTGATGCAACCTCTGGTAAGTGCGACCATCACTCCTGGGCAGCTAAATATGAAGCCTTGGTGTCGTAGCTGTCGAAGCATGTATGAAGTAGGATACAGGAAGGCGACGTTTAGCCTTTTACCGCGCTTCATAAATGCATTTCAATTGACTTTCAGTCGCCATGATTGGCGAAGTAAATTTGCTCCTGGTGGGGGGAATTTCACCGATGGCAACGTAGAACAACAAACGCCAATTCAATTTGCCTCTACTTGTTTAAGGGAATTTCACCGGTGACAACGCCTGGTTGATGGCAGCACTGCATCCATAATAAGGCAAGAACTTCCATCTTAGACTGATCTGCAGAAAACCCTATTATAATTGAGATGCAGCCCAGTCCCGTTTGGATATGACATCAACCACGAATTTGTAGTGGCATTTCCAGGGTTCACTAGACCTCAACATCTCTACGCGCACGGGCTCTCGACGTTGGGTAGCAGGGATACCCCGCGCTGAAGGTGTTTGTCGAGGCCCGGACATCTCATCGACGAGCATCCTGGCCCGGTGAGGAACCGTTGCATCGCACCTGCCCGCCGTGAGGGGTAAGGCTGATCACCTAAGTAAATCGATACGTACACAGAGAACCTGGATGGGTCGCCGAACAACCGCAGACTTTAAACCAGGTCGGCGGGTACACTCGCTGACGAGGCCTCAGTAGCTAGCGCTATCTGTTTGTGAGGTCAGGCACGTAAGCTTGGCAGGTTGTGGACGCTTGCGCACTGCGCACACAAGTCGCTGTACAGAAAACAAGTTGTTGGTATTGTACAGTAGTAAATTGTTGCGGTTTACGAACTTGCAAGTACACTGCTTAGTCACTTGTGTATACATGTATTATGCACATGTACATACACTTGGGTCGCTTGCTGTTCGATCGCACAGCGGGCATGCATCGAGAGTGTGAAGTATGTTTGTAAATTTTGCTTCCTATAATACCGACGGTGGGTCTTACTGATGAGTCCTCCAACTACTATTTGTGAAGAATCTGGGTGCTGATTTTTATGCTGCAGTGACTCACCAGCGCTGCCAGTGAGGCTGCGAGACTGTCGACTACATGTAGGTAACTTCTCCTGTTTTAGTAACAAGGACACCGTTTTCGTTGATGTGAAACAGAAAAAGGCAACCTCCCGAGAATGAAGGTCGATTGTTTGCGGTTTTTGTTTGCGATCCAGATGCCTCGCATAATCGGCGCTCGACTGAAGATTTGCTCCACAACGAACGATGCAAGAAGCCTTTTAACGGAGGCAGGCGTCGCGCGCTTCGCCAGATAACAACCTTCTCTTAGCTCTATCGAGAAGGGTTTTGCAGGACAAACAAACACACACATATATATATATATATATATATTCTACCACCATTTTGCGCCGAGCTCTCCTGCTTACGATGATCCCTCGGATCGTACTTAAAAGAAGTTCGTGATCTTACCTAACCGTAGCAAGTTGACGCCCGTATACACAAAATGTGATTGGCCAGCAAAGTGGTGAACTTGTGTGGTGCACATGCAATCCCGACGGTCGCACGCAATCAAGTGGAATCCACATCGCAAGATTCAGTTGCCTCAGCCCTGACCCTCAGCATGACAAAACCTTGTTAAGAAACTGGTTACAACGGTCAAGTGGACGCTATCCAAGTACTAAAGTAAGCAAAAGCTGCGATTATTAATTATTAATATCTCACGACTGGATGCTTTTTGGCTCAGTATTGCCATCATCAAAAGCGGCGCCGCTGTCACCAAGGACACTTGGTTGCCATGAACAACCTGGCCGCAACTTCCATCCGACATGGGCCTTTAATCACTTTTCGATTGACGCCCTCGCAGCGACATCGACGCAACCTTCCGACCTACACCCGCTGACACGTTATAGCAAAAACTCAGTACAGCAACCACAAGAGTACAATGTCATCGACTCAAACGGACGTATCGGAACACCCAATGCGCGCCACCATCGAGTATGACAATGGCAAGACGCTCATGGCACAGGGACCACAGGCGCTCCACGACCACGTCGCCTCTCGTATGGAGAAGGCACTAGGCAGAACACTCCCGCAGATGGAGGTGCGCTTCAAGGACGTCTCAATCTCAGCCGATATCGTCGTCAAGGACGAGACCGATATCAAGGTCGAGCTGCCCACGCTCGCCAACGAACTCATGAAGAGCGTCCGAGGTATGGGCGCCAAGAAGCACACGGTCAAGAAGCAGATCCTCAAGAACGTCAGCGGAGTCTTCAAGCCAGGCACCATCACTCTCGTACTGGGCCAGCCTGGATCTGGCAAGTCCTCGCTCATGAAGCTGCTAAGTGGCAGATTTCCAGACCAGAAGAACGTCACAGTTGAGGGCGAGGTCACGTACAACGGCGCACCGGCCAACGAGTTGCTCCGACGTTTGCCACAGTTCGTCTCGTACGTCACTCAGCGAGACAAGCACTACCCTTCGCTGACAGTCAAGGAGACACTCGAGTTCGCCCACGCCTGTTGTGGCGGAGGCTTCTCGGAGCGTGACGCTCAGCATTTCGCTGGCGGTACACCCGAGGAGAACTTGGCCGCACTCGACGCTGCCCGAGCCATGTTCAAGCACTACCCGGACATCGTCATCCAGCAGCTGGGACTCGACAACTGCCAGAACACCATCGTCGGCGACGCCATGACCCGCGGTGTGTCTGGTGGAGAACGTAAGCGCGTGACTACGGGCGAAATGGAGTTCGGCAACAAGTACGTCATGATGATGGACGAGATCAGCACGGGCCTCGACAGCGCCGCCACCTTCGACATCATCACCACGCAGCGCAGTATCGCCAAGAAGTTCCGCAAGACGGTGGTCATCTCGTTGCTGCAGCCGTCGCCCGAGGTGTTCGAGCTGTTCGACGACGTGGTGATCCTGAACGAGGGCCACGTGATGTACCATGGCCCCCGTGCTGAGGCGTTGGGCTACTTCGAGAGTCTGGGCTTCAATTGTCCTCCGCGTCGCGATGTGGCCGACTTCCTTCTGGACTTGGGCACCGACAAGCAGTCGCAGTACGAGGTGAATTCGATCCCATCCAGCAGTATCCCGCGCTCGGCCAGTCAGTTTGCTGACGTCTTCACTCGCTCAGCCATCTACCAACACATGATGGAAGATCTCCACGGCCCAGTGCATCCAAGCCTGATTGAAGACAAGGCCAAGCACATCGACCCGATCCCAGAGTTCCACCAGAACTTCTGGGACAGCACCATTAGAGTTGTGCAGCGTCAGATCACACTGACCACGCGCGACACGGCCTTCCTGGTGGGTCGCTCCGTCATGGTCATCCTCATGGGCTTGCTCTACTCGAGCGTGTTCTACCAGTTCGACGAGACCAACGCGCAACTTGTGATGGGCATCATCTTCAACGCTGTCTTGTTCGTATCGCTTGGACAACAGGCGCAAATTCCGATGTTCATGGCGGCTCGTGAGGTGTTCTACAAACAGCGTCGAGCCAATTTCTTCCGCACCTCGTCCTTTGTGCTCTCCAACTCGGTGAGTCAGATCCCATTGGGTTTCGCTGAGAGCTTGGTGTTTGGCTCCATCGTCTACTGGATGTGTGGCTACGTGTCCACCATTGAAGCCTTTCTCCTCTTCGAGTTGATGCTGTTCATTACGAATTTGGCGATGACAGCGTGGTTCTTCTTCCTGTCGTGCGCTGCACCAGACTTGAATGTGGCCTACCCAGTGTCGGTGGTTTCCATTCTCTTCTTCGTCGTGTTCGCCGGCTTCGTCATCACCAAGGAACAAATCCCCGACTACCTCATCTGGATCTACTGGATCAACCCCATGGCCTGGGGAGTTCGAGCGCTTGCCGTGAATCAGTACACCGACTCCAGCTTTGACACCTGTGTGTACAATGGTGTGGACTACTGCGCCACCTACAACATGACCATGGGCGAGTACTCGTTGACGACGTTCGAGGTACCGACCGAGAAGTTCTGGCTCTGGTACGGTATGGTCTTCATGGCGGCAGCATACGTCTTCTTCATGTTCCTATCGTACATTGCACTCGAGTATCACCGCTTCGAGAGTCCCGAGAATGTGACGCTCAACTCGGAGAACAACGGCAATGCCTCGGATGACTACGGTTTAATGCGTACCCCTCGTGGATCACCTACAGATGACGAGACTGTGGTGTCTGTACTTCCTGCGCGAGAGAAGCACTTCGTCCCGGTCACTGTCGCGTTCAAGGATCTCTGGTACACCGTGCCCGACCCGGCCAACCCCAAGGAAACCATCGACCTGCTCAAGGGTATCAGCGGATACGCTCTACCCGGTACCATCACGGCACTCATGGGATCCTCGGGTGCCGGCAAGACCACACTCATGGACGTCATCGCCGGACGCAAGACCGGAGGCAAGATCGCCGGCCACATTCTACTGAATGGCCACCCGGCCACCGACCTCGCTATCCGTCGATCCACGGGCTATTGCGAGCAGATGGACATCCACTCCGAGTCGGCTACTATCCGTGAGGCGCTCACGTTCAGCGCGTTCCTGCGTCAGGGAGCCGACGTGCCCGACAGCTACAAGTACGACTCTGTGAACGAGTGTTTGGAGTTGCTGGACTTGCACCCGATTGCCGACCAGATCATCCGTGGCAGCTCTGTGGAGCAGATGAAGCGGTTGACTATTGGTGTGGAGCTGGCGGCTCAACCGAGTGTGTTGTTCCTGGACGAGCCGACGAGTGGACTTGACGCTCGCTCTGCCAAACTCATTATGGACGGCGTGCGAAAGGTGGCGAACACGGGTCGTACCGTGGTGTGCACGATCCACCAGCCGTCGACGGAGGTGTTTAGCGTTTTCGACAGTCTGTTACTGTTGAAGCGTGGTGGTGAGACGGTGTTTGCGGGTGAACTGGGCAAGAATGCGAGTGAAATGATCGCGTATTTCGAGTCGATCGACGGCGTTACGAAATTGGAGGACAACTACAACCCTGCTACATGGATGCTGGAGGTAATCGGTGCTGGTGTGGGCAACAGCAACGGCGACAAGACGGACTTCGTCAAGGTTTTCCAGTCGAGCAAGCACTTTGATTTCTTGCAGTCGAACTTGGATCGTGATGGTGTGACTCGTCCGTCCCCGGACTTGCCTGAGCTGACCTACAGTGACAAGCGTGCTGCGACGGAGATGACCCAGGCCAGATTCCTTCTCCAACGTTTCTTCAGGATGTACTGGCGCACGGCGTCCTACAACTTGACGCGTTTCTTCCTGGCGTTTACGCTCGGCCTGCTGTTCGGTGCTACCTACGTCAGTGCGGAGTACACCTCGTACGCCGGCATCAACTCGGGTATGGGAATGCTGTACTGCACGACTAGTTTCTTCGGCTTCATTACTTTCAGCAGCGTGATGCCAATGGCGTCTCAGGATCGTCTCGTGTTCTACCGCGAGCGAGCTGCTCAGACGTATAATGCGCTCTGGTACTTTGTGGGATCAACAGTGGTAGAGATCCCGTACGTCTTCTTTAGTACGGTGCTGCTTTTGGCGCCATATTTCCCGATGGTCGGGTTCACTGGAGCGGCCACATTCTTCACCTATTGGCTTCATCTCTCCATCCACGTGCTGTGGCATGCGTATTTTGGACAGCTTATGTCGTACCTTATGCCGACTGTCGAAGTCGCTACGATTTTTGGTGTGCTGATTCAAATGATCTTCTTCCTGTTCATTGGCTTCAACCCTCCTGGAGCTTCAATCCCTCGAGGTTACAAGTGGTTGTACCAGATTACACCACACAAGTACTCGTTGGCTTTGGTCGCATCTCTGGTCTTTGGTGACTGCCCAAGCGATGGGGACGGCTCAGAGATTGGATGCCAGGTCATGACTGGGTTACCACCTTCCCTTCCCGAGAATATGACGGTGAAAGATTACCTGGGGGACGTTTTCGCAATGAAGCACAGCGAGATTTGGAAAAACTTCGGCTTCGCATTGGGATTCATCGTGGTGTATCGCTTGCTCGCGTTGCTTGCCTTACGCTTCGTCAACCACCAAAAGAAGTAGTGTAGTGCAGCACTCAGACGCATAATCGAAACACTCCTTTTTTGGCCATATGTGATATTATTACTATTGTGCTTTTCAATGCTTTTGTCGTTTTCACTTATTGTGCCTTTTCAGTAATTATGCCATCGTAATTCGGGCATAACTCAATTCGTTTCTCATCTTGAATTATGCGCGGGGTTGTCTAATTCCATCTTAATTCTGGGTTGCCTGTTCTGCTTTGAGGTGGAATTAGCTAGTCCAACCCGAGTAAGAATGTATTTTTTCGATTGGCACGTTAATGCTAGTCAGCGATGTCAGCTCACAATCTTAGCTAGAACTAGCATTAAATAAGATTTTATAGCCTATTCTGGGATCTAACTCCGCCTGAATTAACAGTCAACCCGCCAAAACAAGTGAAAGGCACAATAGCTTCATCCTCGATTTTTAATACAATCAGGTGGGTTTATAAATCGAGGTCCATAAGAGCTAATAAATCGATCGATCTCCCCGGCAAATCGCCATCGAATCGACCTTTTTGCGTGTTTGAGAACGCAATTCGAAGACAGATATTTAAACTAGCCTTAAATGACTTTAATGTACCTCACTGAAAAATAAAAAAATGATGGTAGATATAGGGCGTGTTCGCGATGGCGCGAAAATGGCGATCAAAGCGAAAATAGCTACTGGGAACACGTCAAAATTAAAATGACAATTTTGTCCCAAAAAAGCCGTGTGCCCTACGTATAAAAAACATCCCCGCCCCGCTCTCTGGACATGAAGGTTGAAAGGTTGAAAATTCGATTTCAGAATGACTGTTCGTGTTCAGAAGGCCCTTATGTCGAGTGGTCTGTTGTTTTGTAATTTGATCATCTTGTTGAGTGTCAGATGAGCTACCAGACGCAGCATTTGCAAATTCCTCGGATACAAATCAACACTGCAAAGCGTAACGGTGAACCAGAGCAACAACGCGTCAAGCACGGAGGGTGACAGATACAATCGAGCCACATCTAACATGTAGCTTGGTCTTGGGCTGCCGTCGGGTCATCACTGTAGTATTGCCATATTCGTTTGAAATGTCGCTTTTTGCACGAAATTTTCGAATGTCTTCCACTGGCAAGCGTCGTTACAGGTCAGAACTCGTACACAAGGCTCTCCTTCATGTGATCCAACCTCTGTTGTATTTTCATTCAGCTCGTATATCACTTTTTGGATGCGATTAAGCGTCACCATCTTGTCCTCCCTCTCTGGTTTGAGCAAGTATTACGTGACTCACTTTGGAGTCCGAAGCCTCGGTGACCACCGAAATCAGCTGCTGCGTTGTATTCCCTCAATACGTGCTTCTCCGACCGAAGATTTGTCGCTAGTTTCTTGTGATGGTTCAGCAATGCCATCAGAGGCTCCTTCCATCGTGCTGTCACCCCTAGTGATTGTTAGATTGCAAACCTCGAGTCACCCACGATGATTAATCCTCTACACCGTGCTCAATAGCAGCTGGACACCATTATTCACCCCAGGGTACGCAGCGAGGTTTACCGTGATGAATAGATGGGGGGTCGCAGCAATGACAATCTTCTAATTAGATAGGCTCTATAATATCGCCACTTGTGTTGAATATAGTATACAAAGTCAAGATATTTACACATAAAGGGGGGGGGGGGGGGGTTGGCAAAGCGGGTTTTCGTCACGATGTAGAGATCAGTGCAGAGTCGCAAGCACCGTCGGTCTTTTCCATGCAGTCATGTATGCAGTAGATGCCTGGTTTACTACTGACATACGGTCTGTACAATGCAGTAACCGGGAGGATAGGTTTTCCCACGCTAGACAGTAGAAGTAGTAGTGGGCAGCTCCATTCATTCGTTCTTTTTCGGCGTGACCAGCAGAGCCACGTTCGGGCTCCACCAACGTGGTCACGCCCGCTTCGACCCACCACACCACTCCTGAGCTGTCCTCGCCGACCAAGAATCGGTCTGACTACGCGAATCGCGCGCCAACGAACCCCGGCTAGATCGTTAAAAACGTTGCCTTAAACGTGAATGGACTGCTCAATTTCCCCACCTGATCTCGACGAGTAAAGAATAATCGTAAACACTGATACTGTTTGCTTTCTATGCTAGTACAACCAAATCATCGACACGACACTTTATGGTACCTTTGTCAACCGAATGCGATGGTGGGTTGTCGTCTTTTTTACAACCGCAACTAGCCTTTTACGTTTTGACTTGATTTCTACTTTTTACGATGTTGCATGCTCACAGGGATTTATGGTATCGAGGAGAATCCTCGTTCGCTTGTCTTTCACGGCTGCCTGTACGAGAGCTATCATTCATAGCATAAAATAACAGACAATCGCCGACACAAACGACACTGGTCTCTATGAGGTTAAAAGTAAAATCTCAAAGCGACCAGAATCCAGATCGAGACAGATCGATGATACGGATCGCTGACACAATCCGATTTGCCTTTGAAAAGAGAGGGAGGGCCACGACGCTAAAAAAATGAAGATTGAGCTACTTGCCGCGTTCACGCATGAGGGATATATCCAGAGCGACAAAAGTTTTATAGATAACGACATTGAGCTAGTTTTGAGAGACGTCCAAAGGCTCGACTTCAAGCCGATTTTCCTCACGGTTCACCCGGAAGTAATGGGCGAGTACCGCCAGCAGGCTAATATAGACCTCGAAGAATTGGTCGATACGAAGTTGGCAAATGAGATTTTTGTGGAGCTATTGTCCAACCTTAACACAGAATGGTCTGTGGCGGCTGGATCGCGGCATGGTGGCATTGGCTGAAGTCACTTTCGGGCGGTAAAGCCCAGCAGCTCCACCGGGAATTCCCTTTGTTTGAGACGATGGAATCCATCATTCACCATGACTGGGCTCAAGCCTCTGCTTTTATTGCCCTGGAAGACGTCACTAAGCTACTATCTGTCCCCAACCGTTTTGAGTGGGTATGCAAGCAAGACCAAGGCTCCGATGATCGAGATTGGTAAGGGCCAGATGCTCATATTACGTGGTGGTCTTCCCCACGCAGGTGCCACGTTCGATGAAGCAAATCTGTGCTTGCATTGCTACATCCGTGGCGATGGGGTGGATCAGGAGGAATATACTAAGGCTGTTACGTGGGAGTGTTTCCGATGTTCTCCTATCTATAGCGATGCGATTCTAAGCGCGATCTCTTGAACCATGTGCGTCACTGTAGCAACAACCCTGAAAAGGACGAAATTGCGAAGAAGCGCAAGAAAAACAGCGACAACGGCGGACAATGCGACCGATGCGGACGTCGCTTTCCCAAGAAGAGCACGCTGACTGTACACAAGCTTAGTGGCTGCAGCGGGGAGGGAGGGAGGGGGGGGGGGGTAAGGTGGTTCAGTCATACGCTAATACAAATCGGACGGATGGAAGAGTGTTAATACTTGGCCTGGAACAAATAAGAAAAAGCATCGATCTTTGGAAAATTCACCGATCCGAATTGGGAAACCACAACTATTGCCAACAAATGCATTGCATTACTGCACAAACATCATTTAGCCTATCGACATGTACATAGCTCTTGCGTTTCGAGGGGGGCGGGATCTGTAAATCCTCCTACTGTAACGCGCACACGATACGCAGCTACCAGAGATTTGAGCTTGCCGTCATGGTAGAATTTGCGTAGTTGTTTCAGAATAGAGGAACCCTTTTTGTTCTTGATTCCGCTTTTGTTGACAAACTTGTACAATCTTTCTTCAGCTTCTTGTCCAGTACGGCGAACTTGGTCACCGTATCCATCCGTCGAGGGGTCTAACGAGAAGCCATTGGGCAAGCATAGCTTAATGTAGCTCACTATTTGTTTGTATGTCGGTTCCTTCTGGCGTTTGGAGCACACTTCCCAGAGGCGTGGGGTTCTTGCGTACCACTAAAACCAAACCGCCGCTGGGCTTCTAGGAAAAGCCTTGATGTCACATGATTTTGGCTTAGAAGCGTCGTCTTCAGGTGAAGGTTGAATCGCCACTCTTGGCGCCGGTGAACGAGAATGCTCACCGTTTTGAATTGTGACACACTGGTGCTCCAGCTCACTTGCTCGATCGGTCAATGCGCGGTTCATTGCAGTCAGCTCCCCAATGATGCAGTTCTGATGACTAATCAGCTTCTCCACTTTTGAAAACTTCCCCGGATCTTCTTCATCCTCCGTCAGCTCCTTCTGTGAAACCTTCGCTTGCAGTTCAGAGCTCCATGCAAGCACTGGAGATTTCAGTATTCCCAAAGTCACCAAACTTTCGCGCATTCTTGTCGCGTACAGACACATCGGGTAGGGATCCAGTACTTGAGGAAAACGCTGAATCAGGGCAGCGGCAAGGACTTCAACTACGCGTCCGCTAAGATTTTCGTGAGATCTTAGGTGTTGATGCTGGTCTGTAACAGAAGGTCGCCCAATTCGGACGCTCGCTGTTGGCTGGTGGAGTCAAATCAGGAGAGTAGGAACCAGTGATTTATTACTAGAATCCCATCCACTGAGTACGCACGCTACCTTCTGGTATTCACTCGTAATGCTGAAAAGTAGGCAAAAGCCTTGTTCGTTGGGGTCATTTTCCACGAGCCTCTGTCAAAATTCCACTGAGCACTAAGCAGTGGGTCACAGTTGGTATGCTGCGCCCCGTCAAAACGAATGGGATGTCAAATTCGTGGTGGGTCTTGGTTTGGTTTGAACGGCTGCTGCAGATTTGACGACGCGATTCATGTAGGCGTGTATCTTCATATTATTTTCCGGCAGATTGCGCCGTTTTGAAGAGGCGCAATTGAGACGTCGTCATCTTCACATGAAGTGAGGGCTTCAGCTAGTGGGACATCGCACAGGGCTGGCACACACTCGTTGTGACGCTGCAAGAGTGAATGGTCGAGCGGTTGAGCGCACGGGGCATCTTGCATCACAAGAGCCATCGCAACAGCGTGAAGTGGACAAGTGACGAAGCTATCTCAGTTGGGGAAGAGTGATATCCCTGGTTCTTCAGCTGTTTTCACCCGGATAAGCTGAAGGAACACCACGACATCTGCACTGACAGACAAGTTGTTCTTGACAACAAATCCTAAGACGGATGAACGATCAAATGCATACCCTATCAGCGGAAGCAAGGCCGCGTTTTGGTAGTACTTGCAGCTGGCGGCGTCGAAGTAGCGTCCATCTATGATAATGACCAAATCCTACTTCGTTCACGCAGGTGCCTTCTTTATCATTCCTCCCTCGACATGCTTAATGCAGTGGCGCTTAAGCATCTAGCCAAATGCGTTGATAGCGGTTTTGCGAGCACATTGGGAGTTGACAGGTGCGAGATCTTGGAGGCTGATGATGGGTTTATTTGTGTTTTGTCGGCATGAACGCGAGTATGCAAATTATGTGGGGTGAACTAGTGATTCGTTTTGCACTGAATCTATCCCCCCCTGCCTACATTATTCGTCAGCACGGCGTCGGCGACATACTATAATAACCTACAGCTTAATGATTCCTATTGGTAGATAAAGAAGTAGATGGTTGACATTGGTTAATAAGCATCCTTTGCAGCCCACCAGCCCATACTTCAATGAAGTAAAAAGTTATTCTATGATGATATTTATCTTTATCCACCGGTCAATCTTCTTGGCCAATCACCACCCCTGTCTCTCACCATGCCAAATATCGTGAGATGCGATAGCCAGGTCGAACTAAGGGAAATAACCAGTTAAGGGTCGTCGACAAGTCGATCAGTTCGCTAGTCCATAATTTAGGAACGGCTTGTGCAAAAACAAAAAGCTTTGCAGGTCTGAGAATCCTCATGTCTCTGCTAATTTTTGATAATATGTTGATCTGCCAACCAGTAATAATGTGTGAATAATCCGCCACTAAAGTTGTGGCCTCAAATTTGGTCTCGATCAGTTAAGTGCCGCATTTAATCTTGATTTTAGTAGCAAAATGACAGCTTGTGGCGACTTCAACGAGTCTGTCCAAGCGCGGTTAGGCCTACTTCACAAGTGCATAGTCTTAGACATCCACAAATTATCACTGTATATATGTTTACAAAGGTAATATACGATTCATCGCATACCGGAGGCGCATCAACCGGGTAGGGATGCTATGCGGCGACACGACTACTGTAGATGCAATGTAATCTAATAAGGTAAGTGTTCACGTAGCTAAATTATGCATGCGCTAGATTCTGTAGATACCGATATGCGAGAGCAATATTCCGCTCCCGTGAGATTATCGCGCTCACCACTCTCGTGTCCTGTCTGTCTCCGACGCGGCGGCTATGGAGATCGGCTCGCAGAGGGAACCCGAACAAATATTTTTTAGAAATATATTTTTGGTTAGAAAGAGTAAGCACTCCACAGAAGCTTAGCAATATCTTACCGCCTTGTCGACTCCATCTCCACGAAGGAGAAAGGGAGGTTCCTTTCACGACCCACTCGAGCCATGCGTGTCGATTAGATGCCTTTTGACGCATCCACGGAAGTAACGTCCCGGTGGCAGCGTTGCTGGCGGCCTCCATCTCGACCTCGATGTTACCGTGGTCAGACCGCACGTGGGACACCAGATTGGTGAACCCAGATTTGGGTACATGCTTTCGCGTCTTGCCGCTGGCCTTGCAGATCTGTAGGCCGGTGGGGTCCCCGTCCTCGGTGATGAAGGGCTTGAAATAGAAGCAGGCGATCTGCTCCGGCGTGAACTTGCTCGTCGAGCGTGGTGTAGCGACGAGGACGTTGGACATGGCGGTTGCGGCGGAGGTAGATTGGTTGTAGTGTATGCAAATTGCAGAATGGGCTTAAACACGAGTTACGGAGGTGGTTGAGCGCTCAGAACCAACCAGCAAACCACTGGTTCCTGTTGCCCGAGCAAAATAAAATGTGTGCTGCTATACACAAAATCCGTAAATACGTATCGGGTATGTGGCACCCTAACCGGGATTTTCTATGTAAGGTACACCAACTTGGTACCCGTGTGCAAGGAGACCAATACGCTCGAATGGAGAACGCACCAAAGCGGTTGAGCGAAGCATCGGCGACGAGCTTGCGGAGCAATTCGGAGCGATTCTGGACGGATGGACTCACGGCAGCGAGCACTAGCTTGCGGTGCACGCGTGCTACGACCGGAACGGTGTCCGCCACTACCTGCTGCTTTCAATGGCTCCAATCATCAACGGCCCAGATGACCGCCTCAACGCCGAATGCCACATGTCTGCGCTGACACCGTTTCTGCCGTTTTTCGGTAAGGGCCACTCTAACGTCATGTTTTTGGTAGGTGATAACTATGCGGTAAACAAACGGCTTGCCCGGTTGATGGGCGTACCGCTTGTCGGCTGTGCAAGCCATCGGCTCAATCTGGCCGTCCGACGTTTCTTGGAGCCCTACGAGGAGGAGCTGGAGCAGATATAGTCGCTCATGAAGCGCCTGCGAACGATCAACCAAGCTGCGAAACTGAGGTATGTAATTTACATACTCATGTGTGTGTGTGTTTTTTTTTTAAATATGGTTTATATATATAATCTAACGCTCCTTTCTTACAAGATAGACTGAAGACTCCTCTTCGGCCAAAACTACGTCAGGATACACGCTAGGGATCGACGTACACGACGCGGGCGCATTACGTCGAGCTGGTGAGTTTATCAGCGCGGACGACGAAGAGATGGCCGAGGAGATGCCATCCCCGGCGACGAACCGCAAGCTCAAGGCGCTCCTCGGGCAACTGGCCGATACGCAGTCGGTGGCCATGAAGCTGCAGTGTAAGGAGTTAAACTTGCTGGGCGCGTGTGACCTGCTCAATGGCCTGCTTGAGGTCATGTCATCGTTTGGCGACTATCTCGGTACGTCTACAGCTAGATGAGGATTTTTTTTTAGGACCCACTTTTTTGTGTCGATGTTGCAGCACCAAACTCTGAAATCGTGCACTCACCTGACTTTGAGTCGGGTGTCGTGAACGTACTTGGAGCTCAAGCCAAAAGAATAACTCGTGCAGAGAGATCGTCGCTGCAATCCTTTCTCCGCCGTGCACCTCCTCCTGTTCGTCAGGAGGAACCGACGAAAGTTTTGCCGATCGAATTTTGAAACAGCGCAAAGTGGATGATGCACCGAGTGCATACATCTTGCTCGGTGTAATCCCACCAACTTCGAACATCGTCCAACGCTTGTTTAGCATGGCACTCATGGTGCGGCGCTACGAGTGCAACCGCCTCTCGCCGCTGACGCTCGAGATGATCTTGTTTCTCAAGGTCAATCAAAGCACTGTGACGTTACTACCGTCGACGGGTGCATCCAGGTAGGAAGAGGTGAACATGCCTCTCCCAAAAGGAGATGCGTCCAGTGTGCTGGCCGAGGCTGCGGATGTCCGCGCGAGTGGTGGCGTCACAGGTGGATCTGCAGCGGTGCCCTCAAACTTGACCATTTCTTCGACAGAATGAGCTGGCGGCTTAGCGGGAGCCTTGGCCGCTGCTACCGCCCGGGTGAGCTTGTCAGCAGGCTTTCTCACTTACCTGACCAGCGTTGGGTTCGTAGAAGCTGCGGTTGCCCCACGCAAAGGGGGACACCGTTTCACCAGCACAGGAGACGTGGTCACCGCACCTGCTGGAGCGGTAGGCGTTTATGTTGCGCGTGTGGGCGGTGCTGGCGCTGAGGAGACCGTTGCCGGCGTGGTAACCTGGTGGATGACTAGGGCCGTTTCTGGCGGCTGATCTCTTACGCTTGACAAATCGCGCGCTCAATCGAGACGCCGATGATGTGTAATGGGCCACCCCACTACATAAGTAGGTAGATTTCATTACAAAAGTAGGTACACCAGCACACGGTTAGCGTGTGCCGAGTTGTCATCGTCCTATTGGATGATAAATGGGGAGCCAGCCCTTTTTATTAGCCAATTAGGTAACGACGTGTATTTGAGCGGCCAGGGCTGCCGCCCTGGTCCCTAAAATAAAAAAGAGTTGAATTTTCCACAAACCCAAGACTCGGTCTAACTTTTGCGAGCTTCCTCTACACTATAGTGTATACAAGTAATGGAGTAAATACCTGGCCCGTTACATGATGCCTCAGTGGTAGGGGGGGGGGGGCGACCGGAGCGGTGTTCGGTACCAAATCTACTACAGTGGTGGAAGCTGTGGGCGCGGTCGGTAGCCCCACGACGCTCACCGTGTCGGACGTTGCCGTCACCGGAGGCGGAGGGATGGTGCTCGGAGCCGCAGGATCGTTCATGGGTGTGGTTGTGCTCATGATGAGATGTAGCAAAGGCGAGCAGGCCGGGAAAGGCTTGAAAGGATAGCAGCAAACGTCATTTTGAATACTGCCTTCTTGAAGTAGGTTCTCGCACGCGGCGGTGGTTTCTCCTTCCGACGCTTCTGCATCTTGCCGAGTGGCTCCTGGCTGCTAAACACGAAGACTTTACCTTCATCGCGAAACTCCAATAAGTCTCGTATTTGAGGAAGGTCCGCTCTCGCTTTGTATGCCCTTTTCAAGAAGAAGCGCGATGTCGTCTAGGGCATCGTTCGTATCGGTCGTGTTGATCACGTCAGCATCGGCATCAAACACGCCCTCGCTTTTCCTCAGGAATGATACTTCGTACACATCGTGATAGGCAATGAACCGGTTCTAGTAGAAGCCAGCCGCAGGGGTCGAACTCGACACGGTCTCACTCTCCGTCGCAGCCAACGATCGTCAAAATCAATTACAGGCGATACTAAACCTTGTCGTTGGACGCAAATTATGCGACCGTGGCAACATTATATAAACTACCTAAGTGATCGACATTCTAGAAGCTATCTAACCATTTTAGAAGCGTCAATGAGGTCTTGTATTTTGGGGAGGGCTTTTATTTATTACTTTATTTAAAATCCTGAAGAAACCATTAGTATGCTAAACTAAGGGTACTAGGGGAAAGAGGACTACGCTGGGAAACTATGCGTCGACATTGCAGTTTGCTGTTGTATCTGAAACGGCAGCAACCTGCACTGGAAAATTGGTCTCAGAAGTTTCCGAGTTCAGGGCCAGTTCTACACCTTCCCAAACACCTAGACAATTGTATACCACTTAATAAAATCAAGTTCAAACTATCATTCATTTGCTATCAAAACAGCACCATAACGGCAATTCTTTATGTCGCGTTCGTGGCTACTAGATGTGGTATCGTCCTCTTAGTATCTAAGCTCTAGCTTATTCGTCTACCGTGAGTTCTCGTCGCGTAGAACCAACTGGGAACCTTCGATTCTTTTAAGCGTTACTTTGCGTTATCGAGACATGCAAAAATGTCTCTCCTCTCCAAGTTGGGGATTCCAAGACACTGAGTTTCACGCACTTCGCGGGCCATCATTGCACCCTCAATTCGAATGCGTCCAAGCTCAAATTTTACAAGTGTCTCCTAAGAGGCATACGCCTCACTTCTTGATCTCATGGAGGGTATGTATCGCCGCAAAAAGCACAGAGATGAAGCTTTTGTATCAGTGCGTAAGGGCGACGGATAGCGAACATATTTGCTTGAATATTGAGTGTTTAGCAATGTATGTATCCCCTTTCGATTCGCTGTTGCATAGGCTTTTTTTTAAAAGACTTTTCGGATTGGCCAACTTTTGGCGCTAAAACAAAAAATTGAAAAAGGGGCACGGAGCTCTGGGAAATCGGAACAAGGGCTATATTCGGGGATATCTTTGCAAGTATAGAATGATGGATCCTTCCGAAGCTCTAAAAATCAATTTCATAGAATTTCAAGAAATTAACAATTTTCAATGATAATCATTTTACTATAAATACATGGTGTAGTAAATTTCCAAAACCCATATAAAACGGTTTATTTAGTTTAATCGGTAATCTATTTTCTATTTTAAATTACAAATCGGTTTAATGGTTACTGGAACGCGACCTTCGACATGTGTTTACCAAAACGTGGTATCATCAATCACAAGTAACGTGACTAGTAACATACTATACCTTGCCTCAAACAATTCTAATCCAACTTTTAACTAGCAACGTGATTAAACTTAAACACATGACTGAGCTTCACTATACCCGAAAGTCGTGTTCTGATCTTCTTTGTGATGATAAATTCACTACTATCAACATGTACCCGAGATACATATTGATCTATGCTAACTGTAATGCTCACATGCAGCCACAGCGACATCCGAATTACTTTCCTCTTCTTTTCTGGAGCACAACCGCAGATACAAATCTTGCAGCTCTAAAGCAGTACCTGCCTATAGCAGTTCGACTTCTAATTTAAAATAGTTTACCGATTAAACTGATCAAACCGTTTTATATGAGTTTTTGCACGAAAGTACTTTTGTGCACTTTCGTGCGCAGGTAACGTGCACTTGCATTCGTTTTTTATTACGTAAATAGCCCAGATCACCATAGTTCCTGCTGGAAGGCCAATTGCTCAGACTAGTATGTGTGTCCGGAGGGGAGGGGGGTGGGGGCTGCGTGAAGTTTGTATTTGGTCACAAAATTTGCTCCGAAATAAGTTTTCTGAATAATCATGCTGGGACCAATGCACGAAACAGCCTTACCAGTGAGGGGTGAAGAGCAATCAATTATTTAGGCGAAAACGCACTGTATCGAATCGATTCGCGTTGCTAACTACAAAGGCAGAATAGATGTGAGAAGAGATGGCAGCTGTTTTGAATTCCTGTATTCGCAATGTGTGGCATTGGCTCCCAATCTCGGATTCTCTAGCTCACGCGCGATGTCTTAGCAAAGTATTCGTAAACTTCATTCAATTTACTGTAATGCTCTAAAGCATCTATTGTTCTCACACGCTGCTCCCCAGATATGCACTATGGGATCGAGTACAGCACGCTGCGAATGGATCGGATCACAACATCGCCCCAGCGAGTAGTTTCCTGTTGCAAATTCTGCCAGACTGCCTCGGATATCTCGAATTCTGGTCGATAAAGCTTCACAAAGACAGCACGTCGCAGCGTTACAACCTTTCCTTCACCACCGCTTGCTGGCTGAGTTGATTCAACTCTCTGTCTCGCTGGTTGACGCACTGTGAGCACGAAAGCCCCGGAGACGTCTTTCCGAATGCGCTCACTCGGAACGTATGGATAAAGCTGGTCTTCGTCGACTGAGTCAAGTACCACAATTCCACACGGTTCTCCACCGCTTGCACCCTCGGTACCATCAAAAAGCTGCGACATCATGATGCAGTTGAGCTCTGTAGCAACACCATCATCGTTCGTCGATACAATTCGAGCATTAAAGATGTTGCCGTCGACTCCCTCGTAGTCGTCACGGACCGTAACGTGACCCAACCGCTCGGAAATACTGATTTCCGCATTGTGAACACTGAACAACAAGGCATCGTAGACTTGCTGCAGCGAGTTGACGTCTGGAAAGTCGACCGTTTGGAAGATGACGCAGCAAGTATTATCATTTGTAGTCTCGAAGCGCTCATCGGAGAGCTGCGGCTGTGCCATACGACTGCGGACGGTGACGTACTCGTACGCAGCCTTGAATTTCTTGTCTCGGAAGGCGAGGAGCGTCGCACTTCGGTCCTCCCAGCTCTTTTTCAAGCAGATGCGCGAGTACAGCGGGTGTGTTTGCTGCTCATCAGTCAAGACATCATCAATACCGTCGCCATATTTTCAAAACCGCAACATAACGTACCAGAAGTGGGGGTATCTCGGATTGTACATTAGCGATACCGAGCTGCTGCTGACGGATGGTTGTTCGGATGGCTGCGCTTTCCGCAGCAACTTGCGGACCGGGGTCCAATCGTGTCAATTCGCTTCGTAGTCTGCGGACCTCCTCCTTCAGGTCCTCCTTCTCTTGCTGCATGGATATATACAACACCGAGTTAGAATTCCGTGTGACTCTTCTGATAACAACCGCTCACATACCTTGCGCATGAAGTATGCGGACTTGTACCTCTTCTCGCTCATTGGGATTTTCTTTACTGCACTTGTCGTAATGCGATCGAATGGCTGCTGGTCCAGCTGGATACCGGCATTCCTGGGATAAGAACAGATCACAATCCCCCTCAAAATAGTGCGTTTTTCCACAGGCTAAATGGTAGATTAATTCCAGCTTTTTAATTAAAGGCTTTAAATATATAATAATCGGGGGGGGGCTTTCAGATTTATTCTCTTGAAGGTAGATCAAACATCGCTGCAGTAGGTGCTAACCCTTCTCGCGAAACACGCACTTAGGCCTCGAAGGTTTTACTACGGGGAAGATTCTAATTATGGCATACTACTAGGGTACTGGTTTGGTTTGGATAGGACTACCCAACCTAGATAGAAGCTTACGGCATTTTGACTGGGGTTATACTCGTTGTGATGCACCTGCACAGAAACAGAAGCTCGTCCGTGCATGCACTCTGGGAAATCTACACAACTCGAGTGGCAAACTGTACAGTAGTTATTCGTGCCACATGTACAATTATAATTCCTAGTATACCACGGTACAGTAATCAGGGAGGGTTTACGTTTGATTTGCTTATGGCCACCATCATTCGCCGCAACCACCCTTCATATGGACCAAAATGACCTCCATCGTCCTATATGTATGTAGTCGGCCCTTTATTTACCGCAGCCTTAGCAATGTGAGCTGTGCGGCTTGGCAATATATTAGAGGCTACAAACTGGCGCGCAGCGCTGTGATACTACGCATTTATTACATGTTCTTTTTCACCTCAACAAACATACTTGGTATGTACTTGTACTGAAGTGCCCCTAACCCCCGCAATCGCAAAGTGTTTTCTTTTTTAAAAGACACCAACATGGTATTTTCCGAGTCACACAGAAAACTCACTTTGCAATTGGCACCTCGCAGTGACAACCCCCATAACCTTGACACCCTTCGATCAACTCGACGCCATTTTCAGCTTGAAGTTAAGTCAAATCCTGAAGAGCCCGCCCATAGAAGTTATGACTAACGAGAGCGATGACAACTCCATGCACGCCGTGATCGGATACGACAATGGTAAGACGCTCATGGCCAGAGGACCCCAGGAACTACATGACCATGTTGCCGCTTGCATGGAGAAGGGGATGGGCAGGGCACTCCCGCAGATGGAGGTGCGCTTCACGAACGTCTCCATCTCGGCCGACATCATGGTCAAAGATGAGACCAACGCCAAGACAGAGCTCCCTACCTTGATCAACGTGCTCAAGTCGAGCTACAACGAAATGCGCTCCAGCAAGCACGTCATTAAGAAACAGGTCCTCAAGGATATCAACGGTGTTTTCAAGCCGGGCACCATCACGCTTGTGCTTGGTCAACCTGGATCCGGCAAGTCATCACTGATGAAGCTGCTGAGTGGACGATTCACGAACCAGAAGAACGTTACTGTGGAGGGCGAGGTCACGTACAATGGTTTGTCGTCCGATTCGTTGAGCAACCGCCTCCCCCAATTCGTATCGTACGTGAACCAACGTGACAAGCATTACCCGTCTCTCACCGTCAAGGAGACGCTCGAGTTCGCGCACGCCTGCTGCGGTGGAGGCCTCCCAGCGCGTGACGAGCAGCATTTCGCTGGCGGTACACCCGAGGAGAACTTGGCCGCTCTAGATGCTGCCAGAGCCATGTTCAAGCACTACCCGGACATCGTCATCCAGCAGCTGGGACTCGACAACTGCCAGAACACCATCGTCGGCGACGCCATGACCCGTGGTGTGTCTGGTGGAGAACGTAAGCGCGTGACTACGGGCGAGATGGAGTTCGGCAACAAGTACGTCATGATGATGGACGAGATCAGCACGGGCCTCGACAGCGCCGCCACCTTCGACATCATCACCACGCAGCGCAGTATCGCCAAGAAGTTCCGCAAGACGGTGGTGATCTCGTTGCTGCAGCCGTCGCCCGAAGTCTTCGACCTGTTCGACGACGTGGTGATCCTGAACGAGGGCCACGTGATGTACCATGGCCCCCGTGCTGAGGCGTTGGGCTACTTCGAGAGTCTGGGTTTCAATTGTCCTCCGCGTCGCGATGTGGCCGACTTCCTTCTGGACTTGGGCACCGACAAGCAGTCGCAGTACGAGGTGAATTCGATCCCATCCAGCAGTATCCCGCGCTCGGCCAGTCATTTTGCTGACGTCTTCACGCGCTCGGGTATCTACCAACACATGATGAACGATCTGCATGGCCCAATCCCCACGAACTTGCTTTAAGATAACGAAAAGCATCTGGCTGCGGTCCCTGAGTTCCAGCTCGGTTTTTTGGAATCCACGATGGTGGTGATGCGACGGGGGTTTACTCTCACGAAGCGGAACAAGGCGTTCATCGTCGGCCGCTCCATCATGGTAATCTTGATGGCGCTCTTGTACTCGAGCGTCTACTACCAGTTTGATGAAGTGAACGCGCAGCTCGTCATGGGTCTCATCTTCAGCGTGGTCATGTTTGTGTCGCTAGGGCAGCAGGCCCAGATCCCGACGTTCATTGCAGCTCGTGACGTGTTCTACAAGCAGCGTCGATCCAATTTCTTTCGGACCTCGTCATTCGTGCTGTCCAACTCAGTGAGTCAGATCCCGCTCGGTTTGGCCGAAAGTCTGGTATTTGGCTCGCTTGTATACTGGATGTGCGGATACGTGTCCTCAGTGCGAGCCTTTTTGCTGTTCGAGGTCATGGTGCTCATGACAAACATGGCGATGGCTGCGTGGATTTTCTTCTTGTCATGCGCTTCGCCCAATTTGAACGTCGCCAACCCGGTCTCATTGGTGTTTATCCTCTTCTTCGTCCTGTTCGCCGGCTTCGTCATCACCAAGGAACAAATCCCCGACTACCTCATCTGGATCTACTGGATTAACCCCATGGCCTGGAGCGTTCGGGCGCTTGCCGTGAATCAGTACACCGACTCCAAATTCGATACCTGCGTGTACCACGGTGTCGACTACTGCTCCAACTACAACATGAGCATGGGTGAGTACTCGTTGACGACGTTCGAGGTGCCGACTGAGAAGTTCTGGCTGTGGTACGGTATGGTGTTCATGGCTGTGGCATATACGTTCTTTACTTTCCTGTCCTGCATCGTATTGGAGTACTACCGATATGAAAGTCCCGAGAATGTGACGCTTGAGTCGGAGCACCAGGGCAGTGCTTCAGAAGAGTATGGCCTAATCACCACTCCGCGCAGAGCTTCGAACGAAAGTGATGCTGCGGTCTCGATCACTCATGACAACGATAAACCCTTTATCCCAGTCACCGTCGCGTTCAAGGACCTCTGGTACAGCGTGCCCGACCCGGCCAACCCCAAGGAAACCATCGACCTGCTCAAGGGTATCAGCGGATACGCTCTACCCGGTACCATCACGGCACTCATGGGATCCTCGGGTGCCGGCAAGACCACACTCATGGACGTCATCGCCGGACGCAAGACCGGAGGCAAGATCGCCGGCCACATTCTACTGAATGGCCACCCGGCCACCGACCTCGCTATCCGTCGATCCACGGGCTATTGCGAGCAGATGGACATCCACTCCGAGTCGGCTACTATCCGTGAGGCGCTCACGTTCAGCGCGTTCCTGCGTCAGGGAGCCGACGTGCCCGACAGCTACAAGTACGACTCTGTGAACGAGTGTTTGGAATTGCTGGACTTGCACCCGATTGCCGACCAGATCATCCGTGGCAGCTCTGTGGAGCAGATGAAGCGGTTGACTATTGGTGTGGAGCTGGCGGCTCAACCGAGTGTGTTGTTCCTGGACGAGCCGACGAGTGGACTTGACGCTCGCTCTGCCAAACTCATTATGGACGGCGTGCGAAAGGTGGCGAACACGGGTCGTACCGTGGTGTGCACGATCCACCAGCCGTCGACGGAGGTGTTTAGCGTTTTCGACAGTCTGTTACTGTTGAAGCGTGGTGGTGAGACGGTGTTTGCGGGTGAACTGGGCAAGAATGCGAGTGAAATGATCGCGTATTTCGAGTCGATCGACGGCGTTACGAAATTGGAGGACAACTACAACCCTGCTACATGGATGCTGGAGGTAATCGGTGCTGGTGTGGGCAACAGCAACGGCGACAGGACCGATTTCGTGAAGGTCTTTCATGCGAGCAAGCACTTTCAACTTCTCCAGGCAAACCTGGACCGTGAAGGCGTATCGCTTCCGTCCCCGTTGATGCCTCCTCTGGAGTACACGGATAAACGCGCTGCGACGGAGTTGACTCAGGCCAAGTTCCTGATACAGCGGTTTTTCACCATGTACTGGCGCACAGCATCGTACAACTTGACTCGCTTCTTCCTGGCTTTGATTCTCGGACTCGTATTCGGCATCACGTACGTCAGTGCCGAGTACACCTCGTACGCCGGCATCAACTCGGGCATGGGTATGCTCTTCTGCACGACTGGATTCCTGGGCTTCATCTCTTTCAGCAGCGTCATGCCAATGGCGTCTCAGGATCGTCTCGTATTCTACCGCGAGCGAGCTGCTCAGACGTATAATGCGCTCTGGTACTTTGTGGGATCAACAGTGGTGGAGATCCCGTACGTCTTCTTCAGCACGATGCTGCTCATGGCGCCATATTATCCGATGGTTGGGTTCACAGGAGGGGCCACCTTCTTCGCCTATTGGGTTCACCTCTCCATGCACGTGCTGTGGCAAGCGTACTTCGGCCAGCTCATGTCGTACCTCATGCCGACTGTCGAAGTTGCTACGATCTTCGGCGTGTTGCTTCAAATGATCTTTTTCCTGTTCAACGGCTTCAACCCTCCTGGAGCTTCGATCCCTCAGGGTTACAAGTGGCTGTACGAGATTACACCGCACAAGTACTCGCTGGCTTTGGTCGCATCGCTGGTATTTGGCGACTGCCCAAGTGACGGGGATGGCTCGGAGGTTGGATGCCAGGTCATGACTGGGTTACCACCTTCCCTTCCCGAGAATATGACGGTGAAGGATTACCTGGGGGACGTCTTCGCAATGAAGCACAGCGAGATCTGGAAAAACTTCGGCTTCGTCTTGGGATTTATCGTGGTGTATCGCTTCCTCGCGTTGCTCGCCTTGCGCTTCGTCAACCACCAAAAGAAGTATGTTTAATGTAGTGCAGCACCCAGTACTATAATCGAAACACGCGCTAGATGTTTGCCTTCAACTGATCATCTTTACGTTCACCTGCGCTACCGGTAGCAGGAGATAGATGAAAAGAAAAATCCGCAGATACCACCCTCCTTAGCCTTCACGTTAACCCTTTCGCGGTGCGAGGGCGCATTTCTCGCCTTTAAATACTGTTATCAGAACACGGTGATATATTACCTTCTAAAACGGCGATTTTTGCGCGCTTTAGCTTTGTCCCATTCTCTGCCTACCGTGTTTTATAACTACCAATATAAGCAGTGAATGCAAAGGGGCTGGGGGAAATTTTGGATTGGCTGCGCCCTGTATTTTATTGGTTCAACGGCCGTAATCGGCCCTTGCGTGGTGACCACAGCGTGGCATGAACGATGAGACACCCGATTGCCCAGCAGCCAGTCACCGCAACCATACAAAAGGTAAGATCAAAGCACCTCCCTGACTTTCTGATTCATTATATTTAACTCAAGACTAATGCGCACAAGTTTACAGACGCTGAAGGCAAGCTGCTGGTCCAGATCGCCTTTCAGTTTGAGAGAGAGAGCCTACGCATCAACTGGGACTATGTAGCCCGCCGAATGAAGACCAAGCGCCCTGCCCGCCAGCTCCGGCTCCCTTGCCTCAAGAGGACGTACGGAACGTCCATTAGCGACTTCCCGACGTGTTTTTGAGCGGCCTGTCTTCAAGTCGTCTTCTTAGTGCGCCGGGACTCCCACCACCACCTCTCCGCGTTTTGCAGCTGCCAGATAGGCCAACCCGTGTACTCCCTGCGCCCCCGTCGAACGCTCCATGGCTAAGCGTGCGGAAGCGAGGGCTGGGTGCTCGGAGCGACGGTGGAGACCATCCAGCGATCTCCACTGATGAAACAGGTGCGACCAGCGTTGTGGGGCTGTTGGTGTTGGTAATGAATTTGACGTTGGGCTTGTTTTGTATGTAGGAGCAGCTGTGGCCGACGGTGACACTGGTGTTGACACCATTACGAGTGTAGGTGGCGCTGGCGGTTAGGCATATGCAGCCGAAGCTGGAGGGCAACTTGATAGGCACGGGCACGCTGACAAATGAGCTTTACGCTCGCTGAGAGCAGCAGGTGCGGTGTGTGGTGCAGCGCAGGCAGTGGCGGTGCTGTGGCTAATCTTAGCTTCGTGGGTTTTGTAGGTGGAGCACGTGCTGGGCCCTACGATGAAGGTGCTGCCGGCCTAATGGTTGTCGCCGGGCATGATGCGCGGGGTCGTGGAGGACACAACACTCGGTAGGTGCCACGTGACACCAGCGCAGGAGGTGCGAGTAGCAATAGTAGGGGCTGCTGGAAATTGACGTTGCCTTCGTTGCTGGTGTTACAGACTTTGCGGGGGTTGGTGGCGATGGTGGGGTGGGTGGTGGAACTCCTGGCGGCCGCTGCCAGTACGAACCTAAACTAAACGAAGGACAAGCTGCTCAAGCAGAGGCTTCCATTTTCGTAAGCATCCGTGCCAACGAAGTTCAGCAGCAAGCTAGCCGCACCTACGATAGTGCGGGTGAAGTGCTACCGTCAGGCGTTGCCCTGATACTCGCCGCTGTTGGGCCACTCCGAGAAGATGGCATTGCTCTTGATGTAGGAGCTGGCGTAGGCAACATCCTCGCCCAAGTCGCTCTTACAACGGACGTCAGAGATTGTGTTGGCGTCGAGCTTCGAAGTGATCTCATATCGCTTGGACAGTACTGTATGCAACAGCAGATCAAGCACTACTCACGTCTTGGTAAGATGCTCCTCAAGACGGTAGATGTTAGGGACGTGTCGATGTCAACACAACCTCCCATTTGTGAAGTCACCATAGTCTTTGCGAACATCACCGTTTTGAAGAAGACGCAAAACTAGTTGTTTCGAACTCAGCGCCACGACAATGGCACGCGCGGTTGTCGCAAAATCGTCGTTCTGCCCGAGTAATGGTTCCACATGTTCGGAGCCATTTTGTAAGCGCTGGGATCTAGAGCAGCAGATAGAAGTCCATTGTAGCTGGAAGTCGACGTTTCATCCAACTAACATATACTGTAGGAAACTACGAGTCTACATTGTTTAGCTTCCGTTGCGCTCGTAAAAGGTACTGCTACCAAGTCTATCACTAGCCTCACCAAGACCTTACATCCGAGCCGCGTCACCACCAAGTCCGTTAGCTGCTTTGTCGCCACCAAGTCCGCAAGCCGCGCCACCACCAAGTCCGTGGGCCGCGTCTCCAAATCGGTGACCAGCATTCCCCGTCCGTAAGCAATCTGGCGAACAGGAGCCGGTCGCCGTACGACTTTAGTCCTAGGTTCATGCTTGTCCTTCAACTTGGCGAGAGTGGAGTGGCGCCGCACGTTCCCCTTATCTGTAAAGAGCCCGTTGGGGTAGTAGAGCTGGTGGAACTTATCACAGCATGTTGACGTCGTCCACAGACACATCCATCCATGGCTTGGCGGGACGGTCAGGCACAACCCGGCACAGACAGACACCGTGTGTAAGCCAATAGTTGGTCACCTCAGTAGGATATATCCCCTCTCATCTACACACAATACAGCGGCGGCGCTGTATGCTCTTCTTCGCGTGTATTTGGCTTGACGACACGGAAGCGCACGCAGTCATCGTGAACACAGCAGCTTTACCTGCAGATCACAGAGATGACGGCGTTCCAACCATCTCCGCTTCTCCACCGTCGAGCTTCCCTCCGCTGTATAGCATCTGACTGTCACTGGGTGCGTTCATTCATTGCCCGTTCGAAATTTCACCTACTAGCTCCCTCACAAACTTTCTATAAGGGTCACAAGTCGCCGGCTCCAACTTCACCAAACGCCGCGTAAGATACGCGTTAGATCTTGCCACATCGATGAGGGCGAGGGCCAGCTTCTCGTGCCAGCGTTTGTATGAATGGCCATCTGCCGTAGATAATCGTCCTCGTATTTGGTCTAGCCTATTAACACCTTGCATGTTGGTGTTGTATTGGGCGACGCACTCCGAGCAGGATACGACTGTTTTTTACTGCCAACCATGCGGGTATCAGTAGTAATATTTGTAGTGTCAGCATTGGAGGCCAGGTTGACCACGTTTCCGTCGCACCACGACGCTGCTGCCAGCATACTGGGATTATGCGAGACAGCCTGACGATAGTCTCCACGGGTACAGTCATCGTTGTGTAAGATAGTGTGGGCTGGGTAGCGCTTGCTGTTTGCACGGATAGTGCCGCGACCATAGAGACCCTTCAATCGAAGCTCCTGAAGTAGCTGAACCGAGGTAAAGTAATTGTCTATGTTGACAATGCTGTCTGATTTTTGCCACGTCCTCCAGCTCCTTTTTCAAGTTTTGCGCTTCAACTGGATCTACCACACCACTCAGTCGATCTAAGATATCGCTTCGATTGCAGTGGAGCTTGTAGTTCAACGCAATCCATGTTGTGGAGCAGCACACCACGTAGAGCCGGAAATGGTATTTTCCTATCGGTTTCATGGGATTATACACAATCATGTGGCGGTCTTGGCGTGAGCGACAGGCAATGCTGGCCTCTTCGAGAGCAACATCTCGCCCTACGTGAATATGCTGGCCTCCAGTAATCTTCAGCAAGTTCAGGAGTGGCCGGATGCGTGCTGCCGCGTCTTGGGCTATTGTATTAGGAGTAGCATTGAAGCTGAGACATCGACGCAGTAGCTTGAATCGATGGAGAGTCATGATGCCGTCCGGCGATGTGGTAATACCACCAAAAATTAGATCTTCAGCTTGTAGCCCCCAGTAGTTAGCGTACTCGCCTTTGTCATTCATGGCCATGAAGAAGAGAATGCCCACAAAAATGATGAGCGTGAACGGTGTCGCCATGCGTATGATGTTCACCACAGCGTACTTGTAGGTTTCATGCAGCACTTGGCGCCAAAAGTAGTGGGGGTATGTAGGCGAAACAGCTTGAGCTGGCAGAATGCTCAAACAAATGCTTGAACTCAGGACGCAAGTAGGTTTGAGTCGGTCCGTCGCGGTGCTGGTACAGGTATGACGGCCTTTCAACATCTCCAAACGGAACGAAGCGCATGCTTCTGATGGCTTCAATCTCTGCGAGGCTGGTTGGAAGTATCTCCGTGGGGTCGAATACCTGAATCACCTCTTCTTCTTCGCCATCCGAATCGTCCTCCTCAAAGTCGCTCTCGTCCGTAGGATCTGGTCGAACTAGTATCCTCCAATCCGGGTTCTTTACTAGTGTTAGCGCAATGCAGTTCAGGAACGGCAGGAACGGGACCACGGTAATCACGGCTAGAACCGACTGCCTGCCCAGCAGCTCCATCGACTTGCATGCCGAGGCCATCGCCCATCTCACCGCCATCGGCTTCAGCTCCTGCACCACCAGCAATCATAACGCCAGACACCTCATCGCCAATCGCTTGCCCAAACGCATGTCACACACCTTCTGTGCTCGCGGCTCGTCGAGCTGCGCGTCCTCCACGACCTCCTCGCGCTTCACGCCTGGCGACAACTACCTGGCCGGCAGCGCCACCGGAGCCTGCACCGACGTCGACCCCAGCCTCACTGCCGTGCACAACAGCACCGCACACGATACGAAGCAACAATTAGACTTAGCATAAGCTCTGGGAGGCACAAACATGCTTCAAGTCGCACCTGCTGCACCAGAAGGCTTTGCCGCTTCTTGGTTACCGGCTCCTTGCTCGTGGCGCTCAACGACGACGGTCTGATCTGCAGCGTCATCGACGCCTCCTGCTACACCTCAAACAAGCACACCGTTAGCCACGCTACAAGAACAGGCAGTCCCACGAAGTCGTTGCCTTGCCTGTACCCTCGGTCCCTTGTTCTGCAGCAACTCCACCCACGCGCATACCCATAATGAGCCTAAGGACGGGAGCTCGTCAAAGAGGTAGCCCCCCCCCCCTTTGCCATCGTGCCTTCCCCCAGGCCGAATATAGATGTAGCGCGAGCCCAAACACTTGCTGCTGGGGGCTGCTTGGACGTCCAGCTGGCATTCACCAACGCACCCCATGCGTCCGTGAACACCGCAACGCTTCCGAGACTGCTGGCTGTCTCCGCCGATACCCCCTCGACGCTGGATCTCACGCTGCGGCGCTTCCTGGTGCCGGACGGCTCGTCACGCTTGCGTTTCTGTCCGGGCGGCGCTTCCGCCATTCCTGGCCTGATTTATAATGAGGGCGGGAGGCTGCTACGAGTCGTCTATTCGTCGAAATATAAAGGTTCACAAGTACACATATTCTATCAATCTTCATATTTTATACGCATTCAAAAATTGAAAATATATATTTGTAGATACCCACCAAAACTTTGGGCGCCAAGATTTGCCGGCAAAGCATTTCATACACAGCTCCCTATATCCTATACACAATGTTAGATAGATGCACCAATGAACAACGTTTTTGATATCACCGTTACAGGGACATACAAAGGCGAAGATATTTGCAGCACCTGTACTCATTGCTCATCCCGTGCTCGGTGCCTTGCACCTCGCTGGTGCAGTAGTGACTGTGAAGCCATATTATGCATATTTTAGCAGCGCTATATCCATCGATCTGTGCGTGGGCGCCTACAGGCTAACCCAGCCCAGATTAACGCCGTAGCCTTGTCGTTCGCGCCCATTTGCTATTGCCGCGGAACCAGAGTGACAAAACGCGAGCGCGAAAACCTGAGCATCATCCACCGGCCAACGCTGATGCGTCATCGTCCAGAAAATGGGCAATGAGGCAAATCTCTTCGTAAGTTTCGGCGTTATATTTCCACGAAGGTACGCTGAACCATTTTATTTTGACCAATCACGACAGTAGACTTCTCGATCGCTTCAAATACTCAGTTATTAGCCAATCAAAACGCAACCTAAAAGGGCGAATAGTACGCCCTTTAAGGTCGGAAGTCATCACTGCTAGCTGCCCCTTTACCTTGATTGGACTTAAATTTGTATAGTATAGTGTTGAAGAGCCTATAACTGCTCCTCGCGAAAGGGTTAATTGTGAAATAATGTCAAAACGGACCCGTTATTTAATCTTTGTTTCAACATTTGAAAAACGCAAGAGGCTACTCGACCGGAATGGAAGCTCTCCATCGTAAACCACCATTAACACATAGAACACGCCAGTGACATTATTATAGGCATTGTGTGCGCACGCAGTCATTGGGATTACTCCGTTTATTCAACCTTTTTAATAAACGTTTGAGCCCAGCCTAACACCGTGGGTTTACTGCTATGAGGACAACTTGCCTGGGCGGTTGGAGGACATAAGAGTAGTATAATGCTCTTGTATGCAATCTCTACCCACTACTCGATGCCACAAAACTAATCAAGTATACATATTTATAACATAGGATGGTGACATCCGACCGCTATCTGAACAGCTACCTGTAATTAGGTAGCCTCTTTTATTACCGGTAATAATAACATATTCCTGAAAACGGTACCCTAATGACGTATTTTTTTTCTTCAATTATACGGACGTCTTTAGCTCTTATTTTAAAAAAATAAGAGCAACGTTATTTTAAAAGGGCCTTTTAGCAACAATAGAACGTGCGCCGATTAAACCGGTGATATGTAAAGGCTAAGAAGGGTATATCCTGCTACCGATAGCGTAGGTGAAGGTAAACAAGATTAGTTGAACGCAAATATCTAGCGAGTGTTTCGATTATATAGTACTGGGTGCTGCACTACATTAGGCATACTTACTTCTTTTGGTGATTGACGAAGCGCAAGGCGAGCAACGCGAGGAAGCGATACACCACGATAAATCCCAAGACGAAGCCGAAGTTTTTCCAGATCTCGCTGTGCTTCATTGCGAAGACGTCCCCCAGGTAATCCTTCACCGTCATATTCTCGGGAAGGGAAGGTGGTAACCCAGTCATGACCTGGCATCCAACCTCCGAGCCATCCCCGTCACTTGGGCAGTCGCCAAATACCAGCGATGCGACCAAAGCCAGCGAGTACTTGTGCGGTGTAATCTCGTACAGCCACTTGTAACCCTGAGGGATCGAAGCTCCAGGAGGGTTGAAGCCGTTGAACAGGAAAAAGATCATTTGAAGCAACACGCCGAAGATCGTAGCAACTTCGACAGTCGGCATGAGGTACGACATGAGCTGGCCGAAGTACGCTTGCCACAGCACGTGCATGGAGAGGTGAACCCAATAGGCGAAGAAGGTGGCCCCTCCTGTGAACCCAACCATCGGATAATATGGCGCCATGAGCAGCATCGTGCTGAAGAAGACGTACGGGATCTCCACCACTGTTGATCCCACAAAGTACCAGAGCGCATTATACGTCTGAGCAGCTCGCTCGCGGTAGAATACGAGACGATCCTGAGACGCCATTGGCATGACGCTGCTGAAAGAGATGAAGCCCAGGAATCCAGTCGTGCAGAAGAGCATACCCATGCCCGAGTTGATGCCGGCGTACGAGGTGTACTCGGCACTGACGTACGTGATGCCGAATACGAGTCCGAGAATCAAAGCCAGGAAGAAGCGAGTCAAGTTGTACGATGCTGTGCGCCAGTACATGGTGAAAAACCGCTGTATCAGGAACTTGGCCTGAGTCAACTCCGTCGCAGCGCGTTTATCCGTGTACTCCAGAGGAGGCATCAACGGGGACGGAAGCGATACGCCTTCACGGTCCAGGTTTGCCTGGAGAAGTTGAAAGTGCTTGCTCGCATGAAAGACCTTCACGAAATCGGTCCTGTCGCCGTTGCTGTTGCCCACACCAGCACCGATTACCTCCAGCATCCATGTAGCAGGGTTGTAGTTGTCCTCCAATTTCGTAACGCCGTCGATCGACTCGAAATACGCGATCATTTCACTCGCATTCTTGCCCAGTTCACCCGCAAACACCGTCTCACCACCACGCTTCAACAGTAACAGACTGTCGAAAACGCTAAACACCTCCGTCGACGGCTGGTGGATCGTGCACACCACGGTACGACCCGTGTTCGCCACCTTTCGCACGCCGTCCATAATGAGTTTGGCAGAGCGAGCGTCAAGTCCACTCGTCGGCTCGTCCAGGAACAACACACTCGGTTGAGCCGCCAGCTCCACACCAATAGTCAACCGCTTCATCTGCTCCACCGAGCTGCCACGGATGATCTGGTCGGCAATCGGGTGCAAGTCCAGCAACTCCAAACACTCGTTCACAGAGTCGTACTTGTAGCTGTCGGGCACGTCGGCTCCCTGACGCAGGAACGCGCTGAACGTGAGCGCCTCACGGATAGTAGCCGACTCGGAGTGGATGTCCATCTGCTCGCAATAGCCCGTGGATCGACGGATAGCAAGGTCGGTGGCCGGGTGGCCATTCAGCAGGATCTGGCCGGTGATCTTGCCTCCGGTCTTGCGTCCGGCGATGACGTCCATGAGTGTGGTCTTGCCGGCACCCGAGGACCCCATGAGTGCCGTGATGGTACCGGGTAGAGCGTATCCGCTGATACCCTTGAGCAGGTCGATGGTTTCCTTGGGGTTGGCCGGGTCGGGAACGCTGTACCAGAGGTCCTTGAACGCGATAGTAACGGGGATGAAGTGCTTCTCGCTATCAGGCGCCACAGGCACTAAAGTCTCCCCTCCGCCCTGAGAACTGCGTGGTGTGCGCATGAGACCGTAGTCATCCGAGGCATTGCCCTTGTTCTCATTATCCAGTGTCACGTTCTCGGGACTCTCAAAGCGGTGGTACTCGAGTGAAATGTACGACAGGAACATGAAGAAGACGTACGCTGCCGCCATGAAGACCATACCGTACCAGAGCCAGAACTTCTCCGTCGGCACCTCGAACGTCGACAACGAGTACTCGCCCATGGTCATGTTGTAGCTGGCGCAGTAGTCCACATCATTGTACACACAGATGTCAAAGCTATCGTCGGTGTACTGATTCACGGCAAGCGCCCGAACGCTCCAGGCCATGGGGTTGATCCAGTAGATCCAGATGAGGTAGTCGGGGATTTGTTCCTTGGTGATGACGAAGCCGGCGAACAGAACGAAGAAGAGAATGGAGACCATGGACATTGGGTTGGCCACATTCAGGTCGGGTGAAGCGCACGACAGGAAGAAGAACCACGCTGCCATCGCCAGGTTCGTCATGAACAGCATCAATTCGAAGAGGAGAAAGGCTTCAATGGTGGACACGTAGCCACACATCCAGTAGACGATGGAGCCAAACACCAAGCTCTCAGCGAAACCCAATGGGATCTGACTCACCGAGTTGGAGAGCACAAAGGACGAGGTGCGGAAGAAATTGGCTCGACGCTGTTTGTAGAACACCTCACGAGCCGCCATGAACATCGGAATTTGCGCCTGTTGTCCAAGCGATACGAACAAGACAGCGTTGAAGATGATGCCCATCACAAGTTGCGCGTTGGTCTCGTCGAACTGGTAGAACACGCTCGAGTAGAGCAAGCCCATGAGGATGACCATGACGGAGCGACCCACCAGGAAGGCCGTGTCGCGCGTGGTCAGTGTGATCTGACGCTGCACAACTCTAATGGTGCTGTCCCAGAAGTTCTGGTGGAACTCTGGGATCGGGTCGATGTGCTTGGCCTTGTCTTCAATCAGGCTTGGATGCACTGGGCCGTGGAGATCTTCCATCATGTGTTGGTAGATGGCTGAGCGAGTGAAGACGTCAGCAAACTGACTGGCCGAGCGCGGGATACTGCTGGATGGGATCGAATTCACCTCGTACTGCGACTGCTTGTCGGTGCCCAAGTCCAGAAGGAAGTCGGCCACATCGCGACGCGGAGGACAATTGAAGCCCAGACTCTCGAAGTAGCCCAACGCCTCAGCACGGGGGCCATGGTACATCACGTGGCCCTCGTTCAGGATCACCACGTCGTCGAACAGCTCGAACACCTCGGGCGACGGCTGCAGCAACGAGATGACCACCGTCTTTGCGGAACTCTTGGCGATACTGCGCTGCGTGGTGATGATGTCGAAGGTGGCGGCGCTGTCGAGGCCCGTGCTGATCTCGTCCATCATCATGACGTACTTGTTGCCGAACTCCATTTCGCCCGTAGTCACGCGCTTACGTTCTCCACCAGACACACCGCGGGTCATGGCGTCGCCGACGATGGTGTTCTGGCAGTTGTCGAGTCCCAGCTGCTGGATGACGATGTCCGGGTAGTGCTTGAACATGGCTCGGGCAGCGTCGAGTGCGGCCAAGTTCTCCTCGGGTGTACCGCCAGCGAAATGCTGAGCGTCACGCTCCGAGAAGCCTCCGCCACAACAGGCGTGGGCGAACTCGAGTGTCTCCTTGACTGTCAGCGAAGGGTAGTGCTTGTCTCGCTGAGTGACGTACGAGACGAACTGTGGCAAACGTCGGAGCAACTCGTTGGCCGGTGCGCCGTTGTACGTGACCTCGCCCTCAACTGTGACGTTCTTCTGGTCTGGAAATCTGCCACTTAGCAGCTTCATGAGCGAGGACTTGCCAGATCCAGGCTGGCCCAGTACGAGAGTGATGGTGCCTGGCTTGAAGACTCCGCTGACGTTCTTGAGGATCTGCTTCTTGACCGTGTGCTTCTTGGCGCCCATACCTCGGACGCTCTTCATGAGTTCGTTGGCGAGCGTGGGCAGCTCGACCTTGATATCGGTCTCGTCCTTGACGACGATATCGGCTGAGATTGAGACGTCCTTGAAGCGCACCTCCATCTGCGGGAGTGTTCTGCCTAGTGCCTTCTCCATACGAGAGGCGACGTGGTCGTGGAGCGCCTGTGGTCCCTGTGCCATGAGCGTCTTGCCATTGTCATACTTGATGGTGGCGCGCATCGGCTGGTCCGAGCCCGTCGGGTTTTTTCGCTGCCATGATAACGTTGGGTGGCAACTCAGTAGTTTTTCTTGGTTTGGGAGACGCTGGACTGAAGGCGCAAATTCAAAAGTGAGCTGTGTGAAAGGCACGATGGCGTAGTGTGAAGTGAGACTTTCCTTTTGTGTTGGTTTCCAATCGAGCGCACCCAACCAGCAATTAGCCACATGTACCGACTGACTGAAGTTGAGACGACATGTCGCTGCAACTGCTGAAGATCGCGATTGCTTTTCCATTTGATTGTGCGGGATAATCGGGCGGAAGTTGATGCAACCTCTGGTAAGTGCGACCATCACTCCTGGGCAGCTAAATATGAAGCCTTGGTGTCGTAGCTGTCGAAGCATGTATGAAGTAGGATACAGGAAGGCGACGTTTAGCCTTTTACCGCGCTTCATAAATGCATTTCAATTGACTTTCAGTCGCCATGATTGGCGAAGTAAATTTGCTCCTGGTGGGGGGAATTTCACCGATGGCAACGTAGAACAACAAACGCCAATTCAATTTGCCTCTACTTGTTTAAGGGAATTTCACCGGTGACAACGCCTGGTTGATGGCAGCACTGCATCCATAATAAGGCAAGAACTTCCATCTTAGACTGATCTGCAGAAAACCCTATTATAAATGGAGATGCAGCCCAGTCCCGTTTGGATATGACATCAACCACGAATTTGTAGTGGCATTTCCAGGGTTCACTAGACCTCAACATCTCTACGCGCACGGGCTCTCGACGTTGGGTAGCAGGGATACCCCGCGCTGAAGGTGTTTGTCGAGGCCCGGACATCTCATCGACGAGCATCCTGGCCCGGTGAGGAACCGTTGCATCGCACCTGCCCGCCGTGAGGGGTAAGGCTGATCACCTAAGTAAATCGATACGTACACAGAGAACCTGGATGGGTCGCCGAACAAACCGCAGACTTTAAACCAGGTCGGCGGGTACACTCGCTGACGAGGCCTCAGTAGCTAGCGCTATCTGTTTGTGAGGTCAGGCACGTAAGCTTGGCAGGTTGTGGACGCTTGCGCACTGCGCACACAAGTCGCTGTACAGAAAACAAGTTGTTGGTATTGTACAGTAGTAAATTGTTGCGGTTTACGAACTTGCAAGTACACTGCTTAGTCACTTGTGTATACATGTATTATGCACATGTACATACACTTGGGTCGCTTGCTGTTCGATCGCACAGCGGGCATGCATCGAGAGTGTGAAGTATGTTTGTAAATTTTGCTTCCTATAATACCGACGGTGGGTCTTACTGATGAGTCCTCCAACTACTATTTGTGAAGAATCTGGGTGCTGATTTTTATGCGCTGCAGTGACTCACCAGCGCTGCCAGTGAGGCTGCGAGACTGTCGACTACATGTAGGTAACTTTCTCCTGTTTAGTAACAAGGACACCGTTTTCGTTGATGTGAAACAGAAAAAGGCAACCTCCCGAGAATGAAGGTCGATTGTTTGCGGTTTTTGTTTGCGATCCAGATGCCTCGCATAATCGGCGCTCGACTGAAGATTTTGCTCCACAACGAACGATGCAAGAAGCCTTTTAACGGAGGCAGGCGTCGCGCGCTTCGCCAGATAACAACCTTCTCTTAGCTCTATCGAGAAGGGTTTTGCAGGACAAACAAAACACACACATATATATATATATATATATATTCTACCACCATTTTGCGCCGAGCTCTCCTGCTTACGATGATCCCTCGGATCGTACTTAAAAGAAGTTTCGTGATCTTACCTAACCGTAGCAAGTTGACGCCCGTATACACAAAATGTGATTGGCCAGCAAAGTGGTGAACTTGTGTGGTGCACATGCAATCCCGACGGTCGCACGCAATCAAGTGGAATCCACATCGCAAGATTCAGTTGCCTCAGCCCTGACCCTCAGCATGACAAAACCTTGTTAAGAAACTGGTTACAACGGTCAAGTGGACGCTATCCAAGTACTAAAGTAAGCAAAAGCTTGCGATTATTAATTATTAATATCTCACGACTGGATGCTTTTTGGCTCAGTATTGCCATCATCAAAAAGCGGCGCCGCTGTCACCAAGGACACTTGGGCCATGAACAACCTGGCCAACTTCCATCCGACATGGGCCTTTAATCACTTTTCGATTGACGCCCTCGCAGCGACATCGACGCAACCTTCCGACCTACACCCGCTGACACGTTATAGCAAAAACTCAGTACAGCAACCACAAGAGTACAATGTCATCGACTCAAACGGACGTATCGGAACACCCAATGCGCGCCACCATCGAGTATGACAATGGCAAGACGCTCATGGCACAGGGACCACAGGCGCTCCACGACCACGTCGCCTCTCGTATGGAGAAGGCACTAGGCAGAACACTCCCGCAGATGGAGGTGCGCTTCAAGGACGTCTCAATCTCAGCCGATATCGTCGTCAAGGACGAGACCGATATCAAGGTCGAGCTGCCCACGCTCGCCAACGAACTCATGAAGAGCGTCCGAGGTATGGGCGCCAAGAAGCACACGGTCAAGAAGCAGATCCTCAAGAACGTCAGCGGAGTCTTCAAGCCAGGCACCATCACTCTCGTACTGGGCCAGCCTGGATCTGGCATCCTCGCTCATGAAGCTGCTAAGTGGCAGATTTCCCAGACCAGAAGAACGTCACAGTTGAGGGCGAGGTCACGTACAACGGCGCACCGGCCAACGAGTTGCTCCGACGTTTGCCACAGTTCGTCTCGTACGTCACTCAGCGAGACAAGCACTACCCTTCGCTGACAGTCAAGGAGACACTCGAGTTCGCCCACGCCTGTTGTGGCGGAGGCTTCTCGGAGCGTGACGCTCAGCATTTCGCTGGCGGTACACCCGAGGAGAACTTGGCCGCACTCGACGCTGCCCGAGCCATGTTCAAGCACTACCCGGACATCGTCATCCAGCAGCTGGGACTCGACAACTGCCAGAACACCATCGTCGGCGACGCCATGACCCGCGGTGTGTCTGGTGGAGAACGTAAGCGCGTGACTACGGGCGAAATGGAGTTCGGCAACAAGTACGTCATGATGATGGACGAGATCAGCACGGGCCTCGACAGCGCCGCCACCTTCGACATCATCACCACGCAGCGCAGTATCGCCAAGAAGTTCCGCAAGACGGTGGTCATCTCGTTGCTGCAGCCGTCGCCCGAGGTGTTCGAGCTGTTCGACGACGTGGTGATCCTGAACGAGGGCCACGTGATGTACCATGGCCCCCGTGCTGAGGCGTTGGGCTACTTCGAGAGTCTGGGCTTCAATTGTCCTCCGCGTCGCGATGTGGCCGACTTCCTTCTGGACTTGGGCACCGACAAGCAGTCGCAGTACGAGGTGAATTCGATCCCATCCAGCAGTATCCCGCGCTCGGCCAGTCAGTTTGCTGACGTCTTCACTCGCTCAGCCATCTACCAACACATGATGGAAGATCTCCACGGCCCAGTGCATCCAAGCCTGATTGAAGACAAGGCCAAGCACATCGACCCGATCCCAGAGTTCCACCAGAACTTCTGGGACAGCACCATTAGAGTTGTGCAGCGTCAGATCACACTGACCACGCGCGACACGGCCTTCCTGGTGGGTCGCTCCGTCATGGTCATCCTCATGGGCTTGCTCTACTCGAGCGTGTTCTACCAGTTCGACGAGACCAACGCGCAACTTGTGATGGGCATCATCTTCAACGCTGTCTTGTTCGTATCGCTTGGACAACAGGCGCAAATTCCGATGTTCATGGCGGCTCGTGAGGTGTTCTACAAACAGCGTCGAGCCAATTTCTTCCGCACCTCGTCCTTTGTGCTCTCCAACTCGGTGAGTCAGATCCCATTGGGTTTCGCTGAGAGCTTGGTGTTTGGCTCCATCGTCTACTGGATGTGTGGCTACGTGTCCACCATTGAAGCCTTTCTCCTCTTCGAATTGATGCTGTTCATGACGAACCTGGCGATGGCAGCGTGGTTCTTCTTCCTGTCGTGCGCTTCACCCGACCTGAATGTGGCCAACCCAATGTCCATGGTCTCCATTCTCTTCTTCGTTCTGTTCGCCGGCTTCGTCATCACCAAGGAACAAATCCCCGACTACCTCATCTGGATCTACTGGATCAACCCCATGGCCTGGAGCGTTCGGGCGCTTGCCGTGAATCAGTACACCGACGATAGCTTTGACATCTGTGTGTACAATGATGTGGACTACTGCGCCAGCTACAACATGACCATGGGCGAGTACTCGTTGTCGACGTTCGAGGTGCCGACGGAGAAGTTCTGGCTCTGGTACGGTATGGTCTTCATGGCGGCAGCGTACGTCTTCTTCATGTTCCTGTCGTACATTTCACTCGAGTACCACCGCTTTGAGAGTCCCGAGAACGTGACACTGGATAATGAGAACAAGGGCAATGCCTCGGATGACTACGGTCTCATGCGCACACCACGCAGTTCTCAGGGCGGAGGGGAGACTTTAGTGCCTGTGGCGCCTGATAGCGAGAAGCACTTCATCCCCGTTACTATCGCGTTCAAGGACCTCTGGTACAGCGTTCCCGACCCGGCCAACCCCAAGGAAACCATCGACCTGCTCAAGGGTATCAGCGGATACGCTCTACCCGGTACCATCACGGCACTCATGGGGTCCTCGGGTGCCGGCAAGACCACACTCATGGACGTCATCGCCGGACGCAAGACCGGAGGCAAGATCACCGGCCAGATCCTGCTGAATGGCCACCCGGCCACCGACCTTGCTATCCGTCGATCCACGGGCTATTGCGAGCAGATGGACATCCACTCCGAGTCGGCTACTATCCGTGAGGCGCTCACGTTCAGCGCGTTCCTGCGTCAGGGAGCCGACGTGCCCGACAGCTACAAGTACGACTCTGTGAACGAGTGTTTGGAGTTGCTGGACTTGCACCCGATTGCCGACCAGATCATCCGTGGCAGCTCGGTGGAGCAGATGAAGCGGTTGACTATTGGTGTGGAGCTGGCGGCTCAACCGAGTGTGTTGTTCCTGGACGAGCCGACGAGTGGCCTGGACGCTCGCTCCGCCAAACTCATTATGGACGGCGTGCGAAAGGTGGCGAACACGGGTCGTACCGTGGTGTGCACGATTCACCAGCCGTCGACGGAGGTGTTTAGCGTTTTCGACAGTCTGTTGCTGTTGAAGCGAGGTGGTGAGACTGTGTTTGCAGGTGAACTGGGCAAGAACGCAAGTGAGATGGTCGCGTACTTCGAGTCGATCGACGGTGTGGCGAAATTGGAGGACAACTACAACCCTGCGACTTGGATGCTGGAAGTGATCGGAGCCGGTGTGGGCAACAGCAACGGCGACAAGACTGACTTCGTGAATGTTTTCCAGGCGAGCAAGCAGTTCAACTTTCTCCAGACTAACTTGGATCGCGAGGGTGTGACTCGTCCGTCACCTGACTTGCCTGAGCTGACCTACGGTGACAAGCGTGCTGCGACGGAGATGACCCAGGCCAGATTCCTTCTCCAGCGCTTCTTCAGGATGTACTGGCGCACAGCATCGTACAACTTGACGCGGTTCAGCCTATTCCTCATTCTTGGACTTGTCTTCGGTATTACGTACATCAGTGCAGAGTACACCTCGTACGCCGGCATCAATTCGGGCATGGGCATGCTGTTCTGCACAACGGGATTCATTGGCTTCATCTCTTTCAGCAGCGTCATGCCGATTACATCCGAAGATCGTCTGGCCTTCTACCGTGAACGCGCGTCTCAGACGTACAACGCACTCTGGTATTTCGTTGGATCGACGCTGGTGGAGATCCCATACGTTTTCTTCGGCACACTGCTCTTCATGGCTCCGTACTACCCAATGGTGGGCTTCACGGGTGCGACCACCTTCTTCGCCTATTGGGTTCACCTCTCCATGCACGTGCTGTGGCAAGCGTACTTCGGCCAGCTCATGTCGTACCTCTTGCCGACTGTCGAAGTTGCTACGATCTTTGGTGTGCTGCTGCAGACGATCTTCTTCTTGTTCTGCGGCTTCAACCCTCCTGGAGATTCGATCCCTCAGGGTTACAAGTGGCTGTACGAGATTACACCGCACAAGTACTCGTTGGCTTTGTCGCATCTCTGGTCTTTCGGTGACTGCCCAAGCGATGGCGATGGCTCGGAGGTTGGATGCCAGGTCATGACTGGGTTACCACCTTCCCTTCCCGAGAACATGACGGTGAAGGACTACCTGGAAGATGTTTTCCTGATGAAGCATAGCGAGATCTGGAAGAATTTCGGCTTTGTCTTGGGCTTCATCGTGGTGTATCGCGTGCTTGGTCTGCTGACGCTGCGCTTTGTCAACCACCAGAAGAAGTAGTTAGCCCAGGTCATAATCGAAACACTCCTTTTTTGGCCATATGTGATATTATTACTATTGTGCTTTTCAATGCTTTTGTCGTTTTCACTTATTGTGCCTTTTCAGTAATTATGCCATCGTAATTCGGGCATAACTCAATTCGTTTCTCATCTTGAATTATGCGCGGGGTTGTCTAATTCCATCTTAATTCTGGGTTGCCTGTTCTGCTTTGAGGTGGAATTAGCTAGTCCAACCCGAGTAAGAATGTATTTTTTCGATTGGCACGTTAATGCTAGTCAGCGATGTCAGCTCACAATCTTAGCTAGAACTAGCATTAAATAAGATTTTATAGCCTATTCTGGGATCTAACTCCGCCTGAATTAACAGTCAACCCGCCAAAACAAGTGAAAGGCACAATAGCTTCATCCTCGATTTTTAATACAATCAGGTGGGTTTATAAATCGAGGTCCATAAGAGCTAATAAATCGATCGATCTCCCGGCAAATCGCCATCGAATCGACCTTTTTGCGTGTTTGAGAACGCAATTCGAAGACAGATATTTAAACTAGCCTTAAATGACTTTAATGTACCTCACTGAAAAATAAAAAAATGATGGTAGATATAGGGCGTGTTCGCGATGGCGCGAAAATGGCGATCAAAGCGAAAATAGCTACTGGGAACACGTCAAAATTAAAATGACAATTTTGTCCCAAAAAAGCCGTGTGCCCTACGTATAAAAAATCCCCGCCCCGCTCTCTGGACATGAAGGTTGAAAGGTTGAAAATTCGATTTCAGAATGACTGTTCGTGTTCAGAAGGCCCTTATGTCGAGTGGTCTGTTGTTTTGTAATTTGATCATCTTGTTGAGTGTCAGATGAGCTACCAGACGCAGCATTTGCAAATTCCTCGGATACAAATCAACACTGCAAAGCGTAACGGTGAACCAGAGCAACAACGCGTCAAGCACGGAGGGTGACAGATACAATCGAGCCACATCTAACATGTAGCTTGGTCTTGGGCTGCCGTCGGGTCATCACTGTAGTATTGCCATATTCGTTTGAAATGTCGCTTTTTGCACGAAATTTTCGAATGTCTTCCACTGGCAAGCGTCGTTACAGGTCAGAACTCGTACACAAGGCTCTCCTTCATGTGATCCAACCTCTGTTGTATTTTCATTCAGCTCGTATATCACTTTTTGGATGCGATTAAGCGTCACCATCTTGTCCTCCCTCTCTGGTTTGAGCAAGTATTACGTGACTCACTTTGGAGTCCGAAGCCTCGGTGACCACCGAAATCAGCTGCTGCGTTGTATTCCCTCAATACGTGCTTCTCCGACCGAAGATTTGTCGCTAGTTTCTTGTGATGGTTCAGCAATGCCATCAGAGGCTCCTTCCATCGTGCTGTCACCCCTAGTGATTGTTAGATTGCAAACCTCGAGTCACCCACGATGATTAATCCTCTACACCGTGCTCAATAGCAGCTGGACACCATTATTCACCCCAGGGTACGCAGCGAGGTTTACCGTGATGAATAGATGGGGGGTCGCAGCAATGACAATCTTCTAATTAGATAGGCTCTATAATATCGCCACTTGTGTTGAATATAGTATACAAAGTCAAGATATTTACACATAAAGGGGGGGGGGGGGGGTTGGCAAAGCGGGTTTTCGTCACGATGTAGAGATCAGTGCAGAGTCGCAAGCACCGTCGGTCTTTTCCATGCAGTCATGTATGCAGTAGATGCCTGGTTTACTACTGACATACGGTCTGTACAATGCAGTAACCGGGAGGATAGGTTTTCCCACGCTAGACAGTAGAAGTAGTAGTGGGCAGCTCCATTCATTCGTTCTTTTTCGGCGTGACCAGCAGAGCCACGTTCGGGCTCCACCAACGTGGTCACGCCCGCTTCGACCCACCCACACCACTCCTGAGCTGTCCTCGCCGACCAAGAATCGGTCTGACTACGCGAATCGCGCGCCAACGAACCCCGGCTAGATCGTTAAAACGTTGCCTTAAACGTGAATGGACTGCTCAATTTCCCCACCTGATCTCGACGAGTAAAGAATAATCGTAAACACTGATACTGTTTGCTTTCTATGCTAGTACAACCAAATCATCGACACGACACTTTATGGTACCTTTGTCAACCGAATGCGATGGTGGGTTGTCGTCTTTTTTACAACCGCAACTAGCCTTTTACGTTTTGACTTGATTTCTACTTTTTACGATGTTGCATGCTCACAGGGATTTATGGTATCGAGGAGAATCCTCGTTCGCTTGTCTTTCACGGCTGCCTGTACGAGAGCTATCATTCATAGCATAAAATAACAGACAATCGCCGACACAAACGACACTGGTCTCTATGAGGTTAAAAGTAAAATCTCAAAGCGACCAGAATCCAGATCGAGACAGATCGATGATACGGATCGCTGACACAATCCGATTTGCCTTTGAAAAGAGAGGGAGGGCCACGACGCTAAAAAAATGAAGATTGAGCTACTTGCCGCGTTCACGCATGAGGGATATATCCAGAGCGACAAAAGTTTTATAGATAACGACATTGAGCTAGTTTTGAGAGACGTCCAAAGGCTCGACTTCAAGCCGATTTTCCTCACGGTTCACCCGGAAGTAATGGGCGAGTACCGCCAGCAGGCTAATATAGACCTCGAAGAATTGGTCGATACGAAGTTGGCAAATGAGATTTTTGTGGAGCTATTGTCCAACCTTAACACAGAATGGTCTGTGGCGGCTGGATCGCGGCATGGTGGCATTGGCTGAAGTCACTTTCGGGCGGTAAAGCCCAGCAGCTCCACCGGGAATTCCCTTTGTTTGAGACGATGGAATCCATCATTCACCATGACTGGGCTCAAGCCTCTGCTTTTATTGCCCTGGAAGACGTCACTAAGCTACTATCTGTCCCCAACCGTTTTGAGTGGGTATGCAAGCAAGACCAAGGCTCCGATGATCGAGATTGGTAAGGGCCAGATGCTCATATTACGTGTGGGTCTTCCCCACGCAGGTGCCACGTTCGATGAAGCAAATCTGTGCTTGCATTGCTACATCCGTGGCGATGGGGTGGATCAGGAGGAATATACTAAGGCTGTTACGTGGGAGTGTTTCCGATGTTCTCCTATCTATAGCGATGCGATTCTAAGCGCGATCTCTTGAACCATGTGCGTCACTGTAGCAACAACCCTGAAAAGGACGAAATTGCGAAGAAGCGCAAGAAAAACAGCGACAACGGCGGACAATGCGACCGATGCGGACGTCGCTTTCCCAAGAAGAGCACGCTGACTGTACACAAGCTTAGTGGCTGCAGCGGGGAGGGAGGGAGGGGGGGGGGGGTAAGGTGGTTCAGTCATACGCTAATACAAATCGGACGGATGGAAGAGTGTTAATACTTGGCCTGGAACAAATAAGAAAAAGCATCGATCTTTGGAAAATTCACCGATCCGAATTGGGAAACCACAACTATTGCCAACAAATGCATTGCATTACTGCACAAACATCATTTAGCCTATCGACATGTACATAGCTCTTGCGTTTCGAGGGGGGCGGGATCTGTAAATCCTCCTACTGTAACGCGCACACGATACGCAGCTACCAGAGATTTGAGCTTGCCGTCATGGTAGAATTTGCGTAGTTGTTTCAGAATAGAGGAACCCTTTTTGTTCTTGATTCCGCTTTTGTTGACAAACTTGTACAATCTTTCTTCAGCTTCTTGTCCAGTACGGCGAACTTGGTCACCGTATCCATCCGTCGAGGGGTCTAACGAGAAGCCATTGGGCAAGCATAGCTTAATGTAGCTCACTATTTGTTTGTATGTCGGTTCCTTCTGGCGTTTGGAGCACACTTCCCAGAGGCGTGGGGTTTTGCGTACCACTAAAACCAAACCGCCGCTGGGCTTCTAGGAAAAGCCTTGATGTCACATGATTTTGGCTTAGAAGCGTCGTCTTCAGGTGAAGGTTGAATCGCCACTCTTGGCGCCGGTGAACGAGAATGCTCACCGTTTTGAATTGTGACACACTGGTGCTCCAGCTCACTTGCTCGATCGGTCAATGCGCGGTTCATTGCAGTCAGCTCCCCAATGATGCAGTTCTGATGACTAATCAGCTTCTCCACTTTTGAAAACTTCCCCGGATCTTCTTCATCCTCCGTCAGCTCCTTCTGTGAAACCTTCGCTTGCAGTTCAGAGCTCCATGCAAGCACTGGAGATTTCAGTATTCCCAAAGTCACCAACTTTCGCGCAATT
>NHQK01000142.1:0-46571 GCA_016864655.1 Phytophthora cactorum | reverse complement strand
ACACCACTTGGAAACTTGCCACTTTGTTGATCTGCGGTACCGAAAGCAGATTCTTGCTCATGCTTGGCACGTACAGCGCGTTTCTTGATCTCGATCTCACGCTCGTCGCCGTTGGGCAGGACCACTTGTTCCACGATGGTCCCCACAACCCATGATGGCCGCCTTGTTGCCGTCGGCCACCGAAAGTTCGCCTCGTTCCGCTCAATCAAATGGGCGAACTTTGGCCTTGTCGTTGCAGATGTGGTGCGTTGCGCCGCTGTCGACCCCCACATCCCGGACACATTTCTTGCCCGTCGAAACCCCACATTCCAGTGAAACCGCGAACGCTACTCGATCGTAGGTCGTAGTCGTAGCCGTCGCTGTCGTTTCTCCACTGGATGTTGTTGGCCCCGACGTCCACGGCCGTTGCCAATTTGCCATTGCCGCCGCGTCTTTGGCCCATTCTCGTCCTTCTGCTGGTCCAGGCAACTTGTCATCGTGTGCCCCACTTTTTCCGCCGTTATGTACCACTTATTGAGGGTTGCTGGTTCTTGGGTAACTGTTGTACCAGTTGTACCCATTAACCGGTTTAACCCGAACCGGTCCAATACGATCCCGCGATGATTACGGTACGTTGTTTACGCCACCGATGATTAGACGAGTAGGATGATTGGACGAGTACAGAGTGTTGGTGATTGGATGCACCAAATGATTGGATGCAGACTAGGTAGTGAAGATAGTGTAAGCTCCGATCAATCAATCACTTTCGAATCTTCATTCTCCCCCTCAAGTGTCTTCGCTCCGGTCCCACCGTCTGCGACGTCCCTCCCTCCGCCTCATACAAGCTTCGTGTCCAAGATCCATACCTTCCATCAGGTTATGAGCCCAAGCACCATGTCCTCTGCCCAAGACGCCTCGACCAAGGTCTCCATTGACAAGTTCAACGGGGACAACTACGCGACGTGGAACCGCTACATGCGTGGCGTGTTCCTGACCAAGTCGACGTGGCATGTCGTGAACCGCGAGACGACGCCAAGCTACACGGACTCGCGGGCCAAGGACGACTACGTCAAGTCGAGCAACATCGCTTTCGGACTGATGCTGCTCCACATGGACGCGGACTACCACCATGTGGTCGACGACTGCGAGGAAGCGTGGGTTGCCTGGTCGCGCCTGAAGACGCTGTACGGTGGTTCGCAGAAGGCTGGACGCATCTACCTGAAGCGCCAACTCTTCAGCATGGAGATGTCGGAAGGCGGCAATGTGTTGCATCATTGCAACGAGGTCCTCAACATCAGCGCCAAGCTCAGCAGCATCGGTGCCAAGATGGAGGACGAGGACGTGGCGATCTGCTTGTTGCGCAGCCTCCCCAAGAGCTACGAGAACGTCGTGCTGAACTTGGAGATGAGCAGCGCTGAACTGCGGTCGCAAGACGTCGTGAAGGTGCTCACGAATGAGCACATCAAGAGACAAGGCGAGAAGACGGCGACGGTGAAGACGGAGAACGCGGCCAAGGCGTTCAACACCGACCGAGAGTCTCGCCAGTGTACATACTGCGGAAAAGTGGGGCACACGATTGACAAGTGCTGGACCAAGCAGAAGGACGAGAACCGAGGGCCCAAGACGCGGCGGCAATGGCAATGGCAACGGCCGTGGACGCGGGGCCAACAACATCCAGTGGAGAAACGACAGCGACGGCTACGACTACGACTACGATCGAGTAGCGTTCGCGGTTTCACTGGAATGTGGAATTTCGACGGGCAAGAATGTGTCCGGGATGTGGGCGGTCGACAGCGGCGCAACGCACCACATCTGCAACGACAAGGCCAAGTTCGCCCATTTGATTGAGCGGAACGAAGGCGAACTTTCGGTGGCCGACGGCAACAAGGCGGCCATCATGGGTGTGGGGACCATCGTGGAACAAGTGGTCCTGCCCAACGGCGACGAGCGTGAGATCGAGATCAAGAACGCGCTGTACGTGCCAAGCATGAGCAAGAATCTGCTTTCGGTACCGCAGATCAACAAAAGTGGCAAGTTTCAAGTGGTGTTCGACGGCACCAAGATGCAGATTGCGCACAAGGGCTCCAAGCAAGTGGTGGCGACGGCAAACCTCATGGATGGACTCTACTGGCTTCAGACGCCTCAGCGATCGGCGAATGCGGCGACGAGTGGCAAGATCGTCGACCTGCACGCGCGCATGGGTCACGCTCCGGTTGAGGTGCTTCGCAAGATGGTCGACAACCACATGATCAAGGACGCGAAGGCACCTTCCAAGTCGAGCGGACCAAGTCTGTGTCGTGGTTGCCAGCAAGGTAAAATGGTCCAAAAACCGTTCCCAAGCAACCATGACAAGCGTCGTTACGACACGTTCGAGCTGCTCCACTTCGACATCTGCGGACCCATGGAGGAAAACTCACTTGGTGGCAGCAAGTACCTACTGCTGATCGTGGACGAAGCCAGCGGATGCATGAAGGGTTTCTGCCTGCGTGCCAAGTCGGAGAGCGAAGACTGCATCAAGACCATCAAGACGTACATCATGAAGGTGCAGAAGCAGTTCGGCAAGAAGGTCAAGTTTGTGCGGCACGACGGAGCTCGTGAGTTTGCGACCAACTCGCTCAAGGACTTCTACGAAGACGAAGGCATCGAGCAGCAAACCACGGTTCCGTACGCGCACCAGACGAACGGCACGGCAGAGCGAGCTATCCGAACTATCGTCACGATCGGCCGCAGCATGCTGCATCACGCTAAGCTGGACAAGCGTTTCTGGGCTGAGGCGGCCATGACTGCCATCTACGTGAAGAATCGTCTGCCGTCACCCAAGATCGAGCACAAGACTCCGTTCGAGATCGTTTACAAGTCCAAGCCGAGTGTGAAGCACATGCGTGTGTTCGGCTGTCGGACGTACATTCTGACTCCGAAGGAGAAGCGGCTCAAGTGGGATCCCAAGGCTCGCGCCGGACTGTTCCTGGGTTACGAAGAAGTGTCCAAGGCGTATCGACTTTATGACATCGAGGCGGGGCAGGTGGTGATCAGTCGCGATGTCAACTTCGATGAGTCGACCTTTGGACTTTCACCGACGATTTCTGATGAAGATGTCGACGACCTGGACTTCGAATCGCTCGACATCGACAATGATGGTTCCCGCCAGACGGAGTACACGCAGGCAGGGAAGCGCAAGAGCCGCCCGAGTGACGAAGATGAAGCTGCCAGAAGACCGCGAGCTGTGCGTCATCGACCTGGACTGGAAGAAGCAAGTGCGCCGAACTACTCCTCTCCGCACCGAGCAGACGCAGACGAAGAAGAAAAGCATGGAGATGAAGATGACGATTCGACTCCACCAGTTTTTTGGCGTGCAAGTGCCAATGCCGTCGAAGCAGGCGATCTATCGGAGCCGACGACATTCCAAGAAGCGGTGAACGGCCCCGACCAAGTGCACTGGCGCAAGGCGATTCGTGCTGAGCTCGAGTCGATGCGACTTCGTGGTGTGTTTCGTGCTGCCAAGTTGCCTAACGGACAACGCGCCATCGGTACCAAGTGGGTGTTCAAGATCAAGCGCAAAGCGGACGGATCGATCGAGAAATACAAGGCGCGCCTCGTGGCAAAGGGGTTCAAGCAGAAGTACGGCATCGACTACACGGAGACGTTTTCGCCCGTCGTCAAGTACGTGACGCTGCGCATGATCATCGCGATTGCCAAGTATTTTGGCTGGCCCCTCGACCAACTCGACGTGGTGACAGCTTTCCTGTACGGGATAATGAAGGAGCTGGTGTTCTGCGCGGTCCCCGAAGGTGTTGATCTCGACGGTGACTTCGACTGCCTGGAATTGGTGAAGGCGATCTACGGTCTCAAGCAAGCTTCGCGCGTGTGGAACGAGACCTTCGACGAATTCGTGTGTTCTATCGGCTTCCAAGTGTCGGCCTTCGACCCGTGCCTCTACGTCAAGATCGTTGACGGTCACTGCGTGCTCGTGCTGGTCTACGTGGATGACGTGCTGATTACCGGAAGTTCACCCGAACTGATCTCACGCACGAAGACCGACCTCAAAACACGCTTCGAGATGACCGACAGCGGCAAGTGCGCGTTCGTTCTTGGGATCGAGTTGGTGGACGGCCCAGACGGCAGCGTGACGATGTGTCAGCGCCGCTATGTGGATGACATTCTCAAGCGCTTCGCCATGGATGAGTGCAAGGCCGTGGTGAGTCCCGTCGACATAAGCACTCGACTGATTTCAAGCGACGCAGCGACCAAGGTGAACGCTCCGTTTCGCGAAGCTGTTGGTGCTCTGATGCACTTGATGACTGCCACGCGCCCGGACATCGCGTACGCCGTTGGCTATGTGTCGCGCTTCATGGAGAACCCTCAAGAAGAACACTGGGTTGCGGTCAAGCGTATCTTTCGCTACCTGCAAGGCACCAAGACGCATGGGATCTGCTTCAAGCCGGGTGACAACATCGACTTTCGCGGGTACTCGGACGCGGATTGGGCTGGCGACCTCGCGGACCGCAAGTCGACTTCCGGCTACACGTTCATGCTAATGGGTGCACCAGTGAGCTGGGGCAGCAAGAAGCAGTCAAGTGTTTCGCTGTCTACGAGTGAGGCGGAGTACATCGCACTCAGTCTGGCGATCCAAGAGGGCAAGTGGATTCATCGCCTACTGTGCGAGATTTTGGCGGCTACCAACGAGACGGGACCCGAGCTCAAGATCCGCGAAGACAACCAGTCGTGTATCAAGATGACGAAGAACCCAGTGAACCACGGTCGCGCCAAGCACATCGACATCAAGTACCACCACATCCGCGACGAAGTCAAGCGTGGTGAAGTGAAGCTCGAGTATTGCGAGACTTCTCTGATGCTGGCGGACATCATGACGAAGGCGCTCCCGGGACCTCGCCACATGGACCTGACGACTGCTCTCGGCATCCACGCGTGTTCGCATTGAGGGGGCGTATTGAGGGTTGCTGGTCTTGGGTACTGTGTACCAGTTGTACCCATTAACCGGTTAACCCGAACCGGTCCAATACGATCCCGCGATGATTACGGTACGTTGTTTACGCCACCGATGATTAGACGAGTAGGATGATTGGACGAGTACAGAGTGTTGGTGATTGGATGCACCAAATGATTGGATGCAGACTAGGTAGTGAAGATAGTGTAAGCTCCGATCAATCAATCACTTTCGAATCTTCATTCTCCCCCTCAAGTGTCTTCGCTCCGGTCCCACCGTCTGCGACGTCCCTCCCTCCGCCTCATACAAGCTTCGTGTCCAAGATCCATACCTTCCATCAGGTTATGAGCCCAAGCACCATGTCCTCTGCCCAAGACGCCTCGACCAAGGTCTCCATTGACAAGTTCAACGGGGACAACTACGCGACGTGGAACCGCTACATGCGTGGCGTGTTCCTGACCAAGTCGACGTGGCATGTCGTGAACCGCGAGACGACGCCAAGCTACACGGACTCGCGGGCCAAGGACGACTACGTCAAGTCGAGCAACATCGCTTTCGGACTGATGCTGCTCCACATGGACGCGGACTACCACCATGTGGTCGACGACTGCGAGGAAGCGTGGGTTGCCTGGTCGCGCCTGAAGACGCTGTACGGTGGTTCGCAGAAGGCTGGACGCATCTACCTGAAGCGCCAACTCTTCAGCATGGAGATGTCGGAAGGCGGCAATGTGTTGCATCATTGCAACGAGGTCCTCAACATCAGCGCCAAGCTCAGCAGCATCGGTGCCAAGATGGAGGACGAGGACGTGGCGATCTGCTTGTTGCGCAGCCTCCCCAAGAGCTACGAGAACGTCGTGCTGAACTTGGAGATGAGCAGCGCTGAACTGCGGTCGCAAGACGTCGTGAAGGTGCTCACGAATGAGCACATCAAGAGACAAGGCGAGAAGACGGCGACGGTGAAGACGGAGAACGCGGCCAAGGCGTTCAACACCGACCGAGAATCTCGCCAGTGTATGATGGAAGGTATGGGTCTTGGACACGAAGCTTGTATGAGGCGGAGGGAGGGACGTCGCAGACGGTGGGACCGGAGCGAAGACACTTGAGGGGGAGAATGAAGATTCGAAAGTGATTGATTGATCGGAGCTTACACTATCTTCACTACCTAGTCTGCATCCAATCATTTGGTGCATCCAATCACCAACACTCTGTACTCGTCCAATCATCCTACTCGTCTAATCATCGGTGGCGTAAACAACGTACCGTAATCATCGCGGGATCGTATTGGACCGGTTCGGGTTAACCGGTTAATGGGTACAACTGGTACACAGTACCCAAGACCAGCAACCCTCAATAGCTGCTGCATGAGGACATGAAGCGCAAGGAACAAGGTGGCGGCGTCGACGGAGCCGCGCACGGCCAAGGTCAAGCGTTCATGACAAGCGGCAACGGCAAGTACAAGGGACGGCAAGCGCAGAAGACAAGCAGCGCCTGTCACTACTGTGGGGAGCACGGACATTGGATCGCCAAGTGTCCGGTGCGGATCCGCGAGAACGCGGAGCGGCAGAGGCCGCAACGAGCGAATGTCGCGCAGAGTGAAGACGACTCTGGCGACTTCCTCTTTTCGGTTGGAAGCAACAAGGATGTTTCCAAGTCAAGTGGTATGTGGCTGGTCGACTCAGGTGCGACGCAGCACATGACGTACTCGAAGGAGTACATGAAGAACTTCAAGAAGATCACTCCGGTGGACGTGCATCTTGCCGATGACGGTGTGGTCCAAGCTCTGGGAACCGGCGACATTGTGATGTCGATGAGGACGCCGCGCGGGATGAAGAAGGGTGTGCTCACGAACGTGTGGTACATCCCCAAGCTATCGCGCAACCTGTTCTCCGTTGGACGGTTTACCAAGGATGTTGGACCCGTGACCTTCGAGAGCGACGGGTGTTTCGCGGAAACGAAGGGTCTCAAGTGGAAGCTCGGCGCTCGTGAGGGCAAAGGGCTGTTCAAGCTGTGCATGACGCCGATGATGCCTGACGAGGCCAATGTGGCAAGTTCGAAGGATCGCAAAGGGGACACCACGTCGTACCTCTGGCACCTTCGACTTGGCCATATCGGCCATGGCGGTCTAGACGCCATCGTCAAGAAGGGATACGGCACTGGTATCAACATGACATCGGCGAAGCAGTGGGAGCTGTGCGACGGGTGTGCACTCGGCAAGCAAACGCGAGTGAGCTACATGAAGTCGTCGCCGAACCGTGCGAAGCAAGTGCTGGAGGTGATTCACAGCGATGTGTGTGGCCCCATGCAAACATCCACTTTCAGTGGCAAGCGCTACTTCGTCACGTTCACCGACGACAAGTCGCACTTTTGCGTCGTGTACCTGCTGCGGAACAAGTCCGAGGTGGCCGATAAGTTTGCGGAGTTCGTCGCAATGGCTGAAACGCAGACCGGCAAGCGCGTGAAAACCCTCCGGAGCGACAACGGTGGCGAGTACACTTCTGGTGCGATGGCCAAGTTCTGCAAGGATCGCGGCATCGAGCAGAAGTTCACGCCACCGTACACGCCTCAGCTGAACGGAGTGGCGGAACGGATGAATCGGACGCTGGTGGAGTGTGCTCGCTGTATGCTGGAGCACGCCGGGTTGTCCAAGTCGTATTGGGGCGAAGCGGTGATGACTGCTACGTTCCTTCGCAATCGGTGTCCTACACGCGCGATCACCCACGACAAGTCGCCGCACCAAGTGTGGACGGGAAAGAAGCCGCTGCTAGCCAACCTCAAGGTGTTCGGTTGCCACGCATACGTGCATGTGCCGAAGGAGAAGCGATCCAAGTTCGACTCGAAGTCAGTACGTTGCCGTTTTGTCGGGTATTCGGAGCACGAGAAAGCGTATCGGTTTGAAGAACTGGAGAGCGGTCGCGTGTTGATAAGCCGCGACGCGCAGTTCATGGAAGACGTCTTCGACGGTGGGAGACGCGAATACGCACCGAAGGAGGTGCTGGTGGATCTTCATGATGAAGATGCCACGGATGAAGAGGTTTCGTCTGGATCGGATCGGAACGAAGACGAAGACGAAGATGAGGCTGCGCGGGATGAAGACTTCGAACCCGGCAGCAAGCGACACCCGCGGACGCAGTCGCTGGAAGAAGCCGTGGAAGTTCCGAGTGCCAAGCGGCAGAGTCGACACCAGACTCTGGACGAGATGTCTGCTGCGGCTCAAGAAAGTCAAGACTTCGAAGCTGCGTACGTCGTGGATTCAGTGGGAGAAATGCCGACCACGTTCAAGTCGGCGATGGAATCCAGCGACGCAATCAAGTGGAAGGAGGCGTGCGACTCGGAGATGGAGTCTCTTCACAAGAACGAGACGTGGATCCTCGTACCGCTGCCGAAGGGACGCAAGGCAATCGGCAACAGATGGGTGTTTCGAGTGAAGGAGAACCAAGCCGGAGAGATCGAGCGGTTCAAGGCGCGACTGGTGGCCAAGGGATTTCTGCAAAAGTACGGCATCGACTACGACGAGACGATGGCGAATGTGCCGTACCGGAACGCTGTGGGATGCCTCATGTATCTCATGGTCGGCACACGTCCGGACCTCGCAGCGGCAGTGGGAGTGCTAAGCCAGTTTGCAGCGGACCCCTGCCCGACACACTGGCAGGCGCTCAAGAGGGTCTTCAGGTACATTCAAGGCACGAAGACGCACGGCATCGAGTTCCAAGGAAGCTGCGAGGACGGACTTCAAGGCTATTCGGATGCGGACTGGGCAGGCGACATCGAGTCTCGACGGAGCACAAGTGGCTACGCGTTCATGATGAACGGCGGATGCATCAGCTGGAGAAGCAAGAAGCAGCGGACGGTGGCACTATCGTCTACGGAAGCGGAGTACATGGCGCTGTCAGAGGCAACGCAAGAGGCGGTGTGGCTCAAGGTGTTCCTGTGCGAACTCGGCGAGATGGCAAACGATGAAGCGGTCAAGATCTACGAGGACAACCAAGGCTCCATCGCGTTGGCCAAGAATCCCGAGTTTCACAAGCGCACCAAGCACATCGACATTCGCTACCACTTCGTGCGCGAGAAGGTGGAAGACGTCCAAGTGGTGCTGCAGTATGTGTCGACAACGGACATGCTGGCAGACATCATGACGAAGCCAATTCCTGCAACGCAGTTCGGTGTGCTTCGGAACAAGCTCGGAATCCAAGCATCGATGGCTGTCGAGTCGAGTGGGAGTGTTGGCAAGATGACGCCTCGACTAGCTGCGGAATACCGGTAGATACCGGTATGACCATCACTCAGTGGGACCGCAATCATTCCTGTGATTACGGGACGCTGATTACGGGACGCTGATGATGGGACGCTGTTTACGCTACGGAGGATTACGGGACACGTGGGTACAAGATTGTGGATACAAGATGGGATCCACGTGGCAGTCGCTGATTGGCTAAGGTAAGTCAGTATCCAGTAGAGAATCCAGTAGAGTGTATCCAGCAGGAGTATCCAGTAGACTTAGAGGTAGCACAGTGTTGCGAACTAAGGACCTCAATCAACTCACTTTGCATTCTGACATCAAGTGCTCAAGTGACCTTTCTTTTGACGCGGGGTCAACAACATCCAGTGGAGAAACGACAGCGACGGATACGACTACGACTACGATCGAGTGGCGTTCGCGGTTTCCCTGGAATGTGGAATTTCGACGGGCAAGAATATGTCCGGGATGTGGGCGGTCGACAGCGGCGCAACGCACCACATCTGCAACGACAAGGCCAAGTTCGCCAATTTGATCGAGCGAAATGAAGGCGAACTTTCGGTGGCCGACGGCAACAAGGCGGCAATCAAGGGTGTGGGGACCATCGTGGAACGAGTGGTCCTGCCCAACGGCGACGAGCGTGAGATCGAGATCAAGAACGCGCTGTACGTGCCGAACATGAGCAAGAATCTGCTCTCGGCGCCGCAGATCAACAAGAGTGGCAAGTTCCAAGTGGTGTTTGACGGCACCGAAATGCACGTTTCGCGCAAGGACTCGAAGCTAGTGGTGGCGACGGCGGATCTCGTGGATGGACTCTACTGGCTTCAGACGCCTCAGCGATCGGCGAATGCAGCGACAAGTGGAAGAACGGTCGACTTGCATGCGCGCATGGGTCACGCTCCAGTCGAGGTGCTTCGCAAGATGGTCGACACCAAGATGATCAAGGACGCGAAAGCACCCTCCAAGTCGAGTGGAACAAGCGTATGTCGCGGTTGTCAACAAGGCAAGATGGTCCAAAAACCGTTCCCCAGCAACCGTGACAAGCGTCACTATGACACGTTCGAGTTGCTCCACTTCGACATCTGCGGACCCATGGAGGAAAACTCGCTTGGCGGCAGCAAGTACCTGCTGCTGATCGTGGACGAAGCCAGCGGATGCATGAAGGGTTTCTGTCTGCGTGCCAAGTCGGAGAGCGAAGACTGCATCAAGACGTACATCATGAAGGTGCAGACGCAGTTTCGGCAAGAAGGTCAAGTTTGTGCGGCATGACGGAGCTCGTGAGTTCGCTACCAAACTCGCTCAAGGCTTTCTACGAAAGACGAAGGCATCGAGCAGCAAACCACGGTTCCGTAACGCGCACCAGACCAACGGCACGGCAGAGCGAGCCATCCGGACTATCGTCACGATCGGCCGCAGCATGCTGCTGCATCACGCCAAGCTGGACAAGTGTTTCTGGGCTGAGGCGGCCATGACGGTCATCTATGTGAAGAACCGCCTGCCGTCACCCAAGATCGAGCACAAGACTCCGTTCGAGATCGTGTACAAGTCCAAGCCGAGTGTGAAGCACATGCGCGTGTTTTGGCTGTCGGACGTACATTTTGACTCCGAAGGAGAAGCGGCTCAAGTGGGACCCCAAGGCTCGCGCCGGAATATTCCTGGGCTACGAAGAAGTGTTCAAGGCATATCGACTTTATGACATCGAGGCGGGGCAGGTGGTGATCAGTCGCGATGTCACACTTCGATGAGTCGGCCTTTGGACTTTCACCGCGGATTTCCGATGAAGATGTCGATGACCTGGACGTCGACTCGCTCGATATCGACGATGACGGACCTCGCCAGACGGGAGTACAAGCAGACGGGGAAGCGCAAGAGTTCGCCCAAGTGACGAAGATGAACTACCAGAAGACCGCACACTGTTACGCCATCGGCCTGGACTGGAAAACAAGTGCGGCCGGATTCCTCTTCCTCTTCGCACCGAGTGGACGCCGACGAAGAAGAAAAATCTGGTGACCAAGGAGTGAAGAATCGACTCCCCCTGTGTTTTGGCGTGCAAGTGCCCAATGCCGTCGAAAGCGACTGTGGACCTGTCGGAACCATCGACATTCCAAGAAGCGGTGAACGGCCCGGACCAAGTGCACTGGCGCAAGGCAATTCACGCTGAGCTCAAGTCGATGCGACTTCGTGGTGTGGTTTCGTGCTGCAAAATTGCCCAACGGGACAGCGCGCCATCGGTACCAAGTGGTGTTCAAGATCAAGCGCAAAGCGGACGGATCGATCGAAAAGTACAAGGCGCGCCTCGTGGCAAGGGGTTCAAGCAGAAGTTACGGCATCGACTACACGGAGACGTTCTCGCCGGTGGTCAAGTACGTGACGCTGCGCATGGTCATCGCTATTGCCAAGTACTTCGGCTGGCCTCTCGACCAACTCGACGTGGTGACAGCGTTCCTGTACGGGATAATGAAGGAGCAGGTGTTCTGCATAGTTCCTGAAGGCGTCGAACTGGATGGCAACTTCGACTGCCTGGAATTGGTGAAGGCGATCTACGGTCTCAAGCAAGCTTCGCGCGTGTGGAACGAGACCTTCGACGAATTCGTGTGCTCTATCGGCTTCCAAGTGTCGGCCTTCGACCCGTGCCTCTACATCAAGGTGGTGGACAGTCACTGCGTACTCGTGCTGGTGTATGTGGACGATGTGCTGATCACCGGGAGTTCACCCGAGCTGATCTCACGCACGAAGACGGACCTCAAGACTCGCTTCGAGATGACCGACAGCGGCAAGTGCGCGTTCGTTCTTGGGATCGAGTTGGTGGACGGCCCAGACGGCAGTGTGACGATGTGTCAGCGCCGCTATGTGGATGACATTCTCAAGCGCTTCGGTATGGACGAGTGCAAGGCTGTGGTAAGTCCGGTGGACATGAGCACTCGACTGATTCCAAGCTACGCAGCGACGAAGGTGAACGCTCCGTTTCGTGAAGCTGTTGGTGCTCTGATGCACTTGATGACTGCTACTCGCCCGGATATTGCGTACGCGGTGGGCTATGTGTCGCGCTTCATGGAGAACCCTCAAGAAGAACACTGGGTTGCGGTCAAGCGTATCTTTCGCTATCTGCAAGGCACCAAGACGCATGGGATCTGCTTCAAGCCGGGTGACAACATCGACTTTCGTGGATACTCGGACGCAGACTGGGCTGGCGACCTCGCCGACCGCAAGTCGACTTCAGGCTACACGTTCATGCTGATGAGTGCGCCTGTGAGCTGGGGCAGCAAGAAGCAGTCAAGCGTGTCGCTGTCTACGAGCGAAGCGGAGTATATTGCGCTCAGTCTGGCGATCCAAGAGGGCAAGTGGATTCATCGCCTGCTGTGCGAGATCCTGGCAGCTGCCAACGAGACGGGACCCGAGCTCATGATCCGCGAAGACAACCAGTCGTGCATCAAGATGACGAAGAACCCGGTGAACCACGGCCGCGCCAAGCACATCGACATCAAGTACCACCACATCCGCGACGAAGTGAAGCGCGGTGAAGTGAAGCTCCAGTATTGCGAGACTTCCGTGATGCTGGCGGACATCATGACGAAGGCGCTCGCGGGACCACGCCACACGGACCTCACGGTGGCTCTCGGCATTCATGGGACTTCGCATTGAGGGGGCGTATTGAGAGTTACCGGTTTGGTATCGGTTATTGACCGTGAACCGGTTAGCCCGAACCGGTCCAATCCGAACCCACGCCGATTACGCCACCGCGGATTACGCCACTGTCGATTACGCCACCTGTGGGTACAAGATTGTAGGTACAAGATGGGCATCGACGTGGCGCTCTCTGATTGGCTGAAGTAACTCAGTATCCAGTAAAGAATCAAGTAGGGTGTATCCAGTAGGTCTAGAGATAGCAAGAAGGCTTTCGAGCTAAAGACCTCAATCAATCACTTTCGAATCTTCCTTCTCTCCCTCAAGTGGTCTTCGCTCCGGTCTCACCCAGCGTGCTCACTCCTCTGCTTCGTCCAAGCTTCGTCTCTCCAACTACACGTTCCATCACAAGTGTTTCTGGGCTGAGGCGGCCATGACGGCCATCTATGTGAAGAACCGCCTGCCGTCACCCAAGATCGAGCACAAGACTCCGTTCGAGATCGTGTACAAGTGCAAGCCGAGTGTGAAGCACATGCGCGTGTTCGGCTGTCGGACGTACATTCTGACTCCGAAGGAGAAGCGGCTCAAGTGGGACCCCAAGGCTCGCGCCGGACTGTTCCTGGGTTACGAAGAAGTGTCCAAGGCGTATCGACTTTATGACATCGAGGCGGGGCAGGTGGTTATCAGTCGCGATGTCAACTTCGATGAGTCGACCTTTGGACTTTCACCGACGATTTCTGATGAAGATGTCGACGACCTGGACTTCGAATCGCTCGACATCGACAATGATGGTTCCCGCCAGACGGAGTACACGCAGGCAGGGAAGCGCAAGAGCCGCCCGAGTGACGAAGATGAAGCTGCCAGAAGACCGCGAGCTGTGCGTCATCGACCTGGACTGGAAGAAGCAAGTGCGCCGAACTACTCCTCTCCGCACCGAGCAGACGCAGACGAAGAAGAAAAGCATGGAGATGAAGATGACGATTCGACTCCACCAGTTTTTTGGCGTGCAAGTGCCAATGCCGTCGAAGCAGGCGATCTATCGGAGCCGACGACATTCCAAGAAGCGGTGAACGGCCCCGACCAAGTGCACTGGCGCAAGGCGATTCGTGCTGAGCTCGAGTCGATGCGACTTCGTGGTGTGTTTCGTGCTGCCAAGTTGCCTAACGGACAACGCGCCATCGGTACCAAGTGGGTGTTCAAGATCAAGCGCAAAGCGGACGGATCGATCGAGAAATACAAGGCGCGCCTCGTGGCAAAGGGGTTCAAGCAGAAGTACGGCATCGACTACACCGAGACGTTCTCGCCCGTCGTCAAGTACGTGACGCTGCGCATGATCATCGCGATTGCCAAGTATTTTGGCTGGCCTCTCGACCAACTCGACGTGGTGACAGCGTTCCTGTACGGGATAATGAAGGAGCTGGTTTTCTGCGCGGTCCCCGAAGGTGTTGATCTCGACGGTGACTTCGACTGCCTGGAATTGGTGAAGGCGATCTACGGTCTCAAGCAAGCTTCGCGCGTGTGGAACGAGACCTTCGACGAGTTCGTGTGCTCCATCGGCTTCCAAGTATCGGCCTTCGATCCGTGCCTCTACATCAAGGTGGTGGATGGTCACTGCGTGCTCGTGCTGGTCTACGTGGATGACGTGCTGATTACCGGAAGTTCACCCGAACTGATCTCACGCACGAAGACCGACCTCAAAACACGCTTCGAGATGACCGACAGCGGCAAGTGCGCGTTCGTTCTTGGGATCGAGTTGGTGGACGGCCCAGACGGCAGCGTGACGATGTGTCAGCGCCGCTATGTGGATGACATTCTCAAGCGTTTTGGTATGGACGAGTGCAAGGCCGTGGTGAGCCCCGTCGACATAAGCACTCGACTGATTTCAAGTGACGCAGCGACCAAGGTGAACGCTCCGTTTCGCGAAGCTGTGGGTGCTCTGATGCACTTGATGACTGCCACGCGCCCGGACATCGCGTACGCCGTTGGCTATGTGTCGCGCTTCATGGAGAACCCTCAAGAAGAACACTGGGTTGCGGTCAAGCGTATCTTTCGCTACCTGCAAGGCACCAAGACGCATGGGATCTGCTTCAAGCCGGGTGACAACATCGACTTTCGTGGATACTCGGACGCAGACTGGGCTGGCGACCTCGCGGACCGCAAGTCGACTTCAGGCAACACGTTCATGCTGATGGGTGCGCCAGTGAGCTGGGGCAGCAAGAAGCAGTCAAGTGTTTCGCTGTCTACGAGTGAGGCGGAGTACATCGCACTCAGTCTGGCGATCCAAGAGGGCAAGTGGATTCATCGCCTACTGTGCGAGATTTTGGCGGCTACCAACGAGACGGGACCCGAGCTCAAGATCCGCGAAGACAACCAGTCGTGCATCAAGATGACGAAGAACCCAGTGAACCACGGTCGCGCCAAGCACATCGACATCAAGTACCACCACATCCGCGACGAAGTCAAGCGTGGTGAAGTGAAGCTCGAGTATTGCGAGACTTCTCTGATGCTGGCGGACATCATGACGAAGGCGCTCCCGGGACCTCGCCACATGGACCTGACGACTGCTCTCGGCATCCACGCGTGTTCGCATTGAGGGGGCGTATTGAGGGTTGCTGGTCTTGGGTACTGTGTACCAGTTGTACCCATTAACCGGTTAACCCGAACCGGTCCAATACGATCCCGCGATGATTACGGTACGTTGTTTACGCCACCGATGATTAGACGAGTAGGATGATTGGACGAGTACAGAGTGTTGGTGATTGGATGCACCAAATGATTGGATGCAGACTAGGTAGTGAAGATAGTGTAAGCTCCGATCAATCAATCACTTTCGAATCTTCCTTCTCCCCCTCAAGTGGTCTTCGCTCCGGTCCCACCGTCTGCGACGTCCCTCCCTCCGCTTCATACAAGCTTCGTGTCCAAGATCCATACCTTCCATCACACACGCGCGAAGCTTGCTTGAGACCGTAGATCGCCTTCACCAATTCCAGGCAGTCGAAGTCACCGTCGAGATCAACACCTTCGGGGACCGCGCAGAACACCAGCTCCTTCATTATCCCGTACAGGAAAGCTGTCACCACGTCGAGTTGGTCGAGGGGCCAGCCAAAATACTTGGCAATAGCGATGACCATGCGCAGCGTCACGTACTTGACGACGGGCGAAAACGTCTCCGTGTAGTCGATGCCGTACTTCTGCTTGAACCCCTTGGCCACGAGGCGCGCCTTGTACTTTTCGATCGATCCGTCCGCTTTGCGCTTGATCTTGAACACCCACTTGGTACCGATGGCGCGCTGTCCGTTGGGCAATTTTGCAGCACGAAACACACCACGAAGTCGCATCGACTTGAGCTCAGCGTGAATTGCCTTGCGCCAGTGCACTTGGTCCGGGCCGTTCACCGCTTCTTGGAATGTCGATGGTTCCGACAGGTCCACAGTCGCTTCAACAGCATTGGCACTTGCACGCCAAAACACTGGGGGAGTCGACTCTTCATCTTGGTCACCAGATTTTTCTTCTTCGTCGGTGTCCACTCGGTGCGAAGAGTATTGAGAGTTACCGGTTTTATTGAGAGTTACCGGTTTTATTGAGAGTTACCGGTTTGGTATCGGTTATTGACCGTGAACCGGTTAACCCGAACCGGTCCAATCCGAACCCACGCCGATTACGCCACCGCGGATTACGCCACTATCGATTACGCCACCTGTGGGTACAAGATTGTAGGTACAAGATGGGCATCGACGTGGCGCTCTCTGATTGGCTGAAGTAACTCAGTATCCAGTAAAGAATCAAGTAGGGTGTTTCCAGTAGGTCTAGAGATAGCAAGAAGGCTTTCGAGCTAAAGACCTCAATCAATCACTTTCGAATCTTCCTTCTCCCCCTCAAGTGGTCTTCGCTCCGGTCCCACCGTCTGCGACGTCCCTCCCTCCGCCTCATACAAGCTTCGTGTCCAAGATCCATACCTTCCATCAGGTTATGAGCCCAAGCACCATGTCCTCTGCGCAAGACACCTCGGCCAAGGTCTCCATCAATAAGTTCAACGGAGACAATTACGCGACGTGGAACCGCTACATGCGTGGCGTGTTCCTGACCAAGTCGGTGTGGCATGTCGTGAACCGAGAGACGACTCCGAGCTTCACGGATACGCGGGCCAAGGACGACTACGTCAAGTCGAGCAACATCGCGTTCGGCCTGATGTTGCTCCACATGAATGCGGACTACCATCATGTGGTTGATGACTGCGAGGAAGCGTGGGTCGCCTGGTCGCGCCTGAAGACACTGTACGGTGGTTCGCAGAAGGCTGGACGCATCTACCTGAAGCGCCAGCTCTTCAGCATGGAGATGTCGGAAGGCGGCAATGTGTTGCATCATTGCAACGAGGTCCTCAACATCAGCGCCAAGCTCAGCAGTATCGGCGCCAAGATGGAGGACGAGGACGTGGCGATCTGCTTGTTGCGCAGCCTCCCCAAGAGCTACGAGAACGTCGTGCTCAACTTGGAGATGAGCAGCGCGGAACTGCGATCGCAAGACGTCGTGAAGGTGCTCACGAACGAGCATATCAAGCGGCAAGGCGAGAAGACGGCAACGGCGACGGTGAAGACGGAGAACGCGGCCAAGGCGTTCAACACCGACCGAGAGTCTCGCCAGTGCACATACTGCGGGAAATTGGGGCACACGGTGGACAAGTGCTGGACCAAGCAGAAGGACGAGAATCGGGGCCCAAGACGCGGCGGCAATGGCAATGGCCGTGGACGCGGGGCCAACAACATCCAGTGGAGAAACGACAGCGACGGCTACGACTACGACTACGATCGAGTAGCGTTCGCGGTTTCACTGGAATGTGGGGTTTCGACGGGCAAGAATGTGTCCGGGATGTGGGCGGTCGACAGCGGCGCAACGCACCACATCTGCAACGACAAGGCCAAGTTCGCACATTTGATTGAGCGAAATGAAGGCGAACTTTCGGTGGCCGACGGCAACAAGGCGGCCATCATGGGTGTGGGGACCATCGTGGAACGAGTGGTCCTGCCCAACGGCGACGAGCGCGAGATCGAGATCAAGAACGCGCTGTACGTGCCGAACATGAGCAAGAATCTGCTCTCGGCGCCGCAGATCAACAAGAGTGGCAAGTTCCAAGTGGTGTTTGACGGCACCGAAATGCACGTTTCGCGCAAGGACTCGAAGCTAGTGGTGGCGACGGCGGATCTCGTGGATGTCCTCTACTGGCTTCGCACGCCTCAGCGATCGGCGAATGCAGCGACAAGTGGAAGAACGGTCGACTTGCATGCGCGTATGGGTCACGCTCCAGTCGAGGTGCTTCGCAAGATGGTCGACACCAAGATGATCAAGGACGCGAAAGCACCCTCCAAGTCGAGTGGAACAAGCGTGTGTCGCGGTTGTCAACAAGGCAAGATGGTCCAAAAACCGTTCCCCAGCAACCGTGACAAGCGTCACTATGACACGTTCGAGTTGCTCCACTTCGACATCTGCGGACCCATGGAGGAAAACTCGCTTGGCGGCAGCAAGTACCTGCTGCTGATCGTGGACGAAGCCAGCGGATGCATGAAGGGTTTCTGTCTGCGTGCCAAGTCGGAGAGCGAAGACTGCATCAAGACGTACATCATGAAGGTGCAGACGCAGTTCGGCAAGAAGGTCAAGTTTGTGCGGCACGACGGAGCTCGTGAGTTTGCGACCAACTCACTCAAGGCCTTCTACGAAGACGAAGGCATCGAGCAGCAAACCACGGTTCCGTACGCGCACCAGACCAACGGCACGGCAGAGCGAGCCATCCGGACTATCGTCACGATCGGCCGCAGCATGCTGCATCACGCCAAGCTGGACAAGTGTTTCTGGGCTGAGGCGGCCATGACGGCCATCTATGTGAAGAACCGCCTGCCGTCACCCAAGATCGAGCACAAGACTCCGTTCGAGATCGTGTACAAGTCCAAGCCGAGTGTGAAGCACATGCGCGTGTTCGGCTGTCGGACGTACATTCTGACTCCGAAGGAGAAGCGGCTCAAGTGGGACCCCAAGGCTCGCGCCGGAATATTCCTGGGCTACGAAGAAGTGTCCAAGGCATATCGACTTTATGACATCGAGGCGGGGCAGGTGGTGATCAGTCGCGATGTCAACTTCGATGAGTCGACCTTTGGACTTTCACCGCGGATTTCCGATGAAGATGTCGATGACCTGGACGTCGACTCGCTCGATATCGACGATGACGGACCTCGCCAGACGGAGTACAAGCAGACGGGGAAGCGCAAGAGTCGCCCAAGTGACGAAGATGAAGCTACCAGAAGATCGCACACTGTGCGCCATCGGCCTGGACTGGAAGAAGCAAGTGCGCCGGATTCCTCTTCCTCTTTGATGGAAGGTATAGATCTTGGACACCGAAGCTTGGACGAAGCGGAGGAGTGAGCACGCTGGGTGAGACCGGAGCGAAGACCACTTGAGGGGGAGAAGGAAGATTCGAAAGTGATTGATTGAGGTCTTTAGCTCGAAAGCCTTCTTGCTATCTCTAGACCTACTGGAAACACCCTACTTGATTCTTTACTGGATACTGAGTTACTTCAGCCAATCAGAGAGCGCCACGTCGATGCCCATCTTGTACCTACAATCTTGTACCCACAGGTGGCGTAATCGATAGTGGCGTAATCCGCGGTGGCGTAATCGGCGTGGGTTCGGATTGGACCGGTTCGGGTTAACCGGTTCACGGTCAATAACCGATACCAAACCGGTAACTCTCAATAAAACCGGTAACTCTCAATAAAACCGGTAACTCTCAATACGCCCCCTCAATGCGAAGTCCCATGAATGCCGAGAGCCACCGTGAGGTCCGTGTGGCGTGGTCCCGCGAGCGCCTTCGTCATGATGTCCGCCAGCATCACGGAAGTCTCGCAATACTGGAGCTTCACTTCACCGCGCTTCACTTCGTCGCGGATGTGGTGGTACTTGATGTCGATGTGCTTGGCGCGGCCGTGGTTCACCGGGTTCTTCGTCATCTTGATGCACGACTGGTTGTCTTCGCGGATCATGAGCTCGGGTCCCGTCTCGTTGGCAGCTGCCAGGATCTCGCACAGCAGGCGATGAATCCACTTGCCCTCTTGGATCGCCAGACTGAGCGCAATATACTCCGCTTCGCTCGTAGACAGCGACACGCTTGACTGCTTCTTGCTGCCCCAGCTCACAGGCGCACTCATCAGCATGAACGTGTAGCCTGAAGTCGACTTGCGGTCCGCGAGGTCGCCAGCCCAGTCTGCGTCCGAGTATCCACGAAAGTCGATGTTGTCACCCGGCTTGAAGCAGATCCCATGCGTCTTGGTGCCTTGCAGGTAGCGAAAGATACGCTTGACCGCAACCCAGTGTTCTTCTTGAGGGTTCTCCATGAAGCGCGACACATAGCCAACGGCGTACGCGATGTCCGGGCGCGTGGCAGTCATCAAGTGCATCAGAGCACCAACAGCTTCGCGAAACGGAGCGTTCACCTTGGTCGCTGCGTCACTTGAAATCAGTCGAGTGCTTATGTCGACGGGGCTCACCACGGCCTTGCACTCGTCCATACCAAAACGCTTGAGAATGTCATCCACATAGCGGCGCTGACACATCGTCACACTGCCGTCTGGGCCGTCCACCAATTCGATCCCAAGAACGAACGCGCACTTGCCGCTGTCGGTCATCTCGAAGCGAGTCTTGAGGTCCGTCTTCGTGCGTGCGATCAGCTCGGGTGAACTCCCGGTGATCAGCACATCGTCCACATACACCAGCACGAGCACGCAGTGACCGTCCACCACCTTGATGTAGAGGCACGGGTCGAAGGCCGACACTTGGAAGCCGATAGAGCACACGAATTCGTCGAAGGTCTCGTTCCACACGCGCGAAGCTTGCTTGAGACCGTAGATCGCCTTACCAATTCCAGGGCAGTCGAAGTTGCCATCCAGTTCGACGCCTTCAGGAACTATGCAGAACACTCTGCTCCTTCATTATCCCGTACAGGAACGCTGTCACCACGTCGAGTTGGTCGAAGAGGCCAGCCGAAGTACTTGGCAATAGCGATGACCATGCGCAGCGTCACGTACTTGACCACCGGCGAAAACGTCTCCGTGTAGTCGATGCCGTACTTCTGCTTGAACCCCTTGCCACGAGGCGCGCCTTGTACTTTTCGATCGATCCGTCCGCTTTGCGTTTGATCTTGAACACCCACTTGGTACCGATGGGCGCGCTGTCCGTTGGGCAATTTTGCAGCACGAAACACACCACGAAGTCGCATCGACTTGAGCTCAGCATGAATTGCCTTGCGCCATGTGCACTTGGTCCGGGCCGTTCACCGCTTCTTGGAATGTCGATGGTTCCGACAGGTCCACAGTCGCTTCAACAGCATTGGCACTTGCACGCCAAAAACACTGGGGGAGTCGACTCTTTCATCTTGGTCACCAGATCATTTTCTTCTTTCGTCGCGCTCCACTCGTGTGCGAAGAGGAGAGGAAATCCGGCGCACTTGCTTCTTTCCAGTCCAGCCGATGGCCACAGTGTGCGGTCTTCTGGTAGCTTCATCTTTGTCACTTGGGCGCGACTCTTGCGCTTCCCCGTCTGCTTGTACTCCGTCTGGCGAGGTACCGTCATCGTCGATATCGAGAGAGTCAACGTCCAGGTCATCGACATCTTCATTGGAAATCCGCGGTGAAAGTCCAAAGGTCGATTCATCGAAGTTGGACATCGCGACTGATAACCACCTGCCCCGCCTCGATTGTCATAAAGTCGATATGCTTGGACACTTCTTCGTACCCAGGAATATTCCGGCGCGAGCCTTGGGGTCCCACTTGAGCCGCTTCTCTTCGAAGTCAGAATGTACGTCCGACAGCCGAAACACACGCATGTGCTTCACACTCGGCTGGACTTGTACACGATCTCGAACGGAGTCTTGTGCTCGATCTTGGGTGACGGCAGGCGGTTCTTCACGTAGATGGCCGTCATGGCCGCCTCAGCCCAGAAACACTTGTCCAGCTTGGCGTGATGCAGCATGCTGCGGCCGATCGTGACGATAGTTCGGATGGCTCGCTCTGCCGTGCCGTTGGTCTGGTGCGCGTACGGAACCGTGGTTTGCTGCTCGATGCCTTCGTCTTCGTAGAAATCCTTGAGCGAGTTGGTAGCGAACTCACGAGCTCCGTCATGCCGCACAAACTTGACCTTCTTGCCGAACTGCGTCTGCACCTTCATGATGTACGTCTTGATGCAGTCTTCGCTCTCCGACTTGGCACGCAGACAGAAACCCTTCATGCATCCGCTGGCTTCGTCCACGATCAGCAGCAGGTACTTGCTGCCGCCAAGCGAGTTTTCCTCCATGGGTCCGCAGATGTCGAAGTGGAGCAACTCGAACGTGTCATAGTGACGCTTGTCACGGTTGCTGGGGAACGGTTTTTGGACCATCTTGCCTTGTTGACAACCGCGACATACGCTTGTTCCACTCGACTTGGAGGGTGCTTTCGCGTCCTTGATCATCTTGGTGTCGACCATCTTGCGAAGCACCTCGACTGGAGCGTGACCCATGCGCGCATGCAAGTCGACCGTTCTTCCACTTGTCGCTGCATTCGCCGATCGCTGAGGCGTCTGAAGCCAGTAGAGTCCATCCATGAGGTTTGCCGTCGCCACCACTAGCTTCGAGTCATTGCGCGAAACGTGCATTTCGGTGCCGTCAAACACCACTTGAAACTTGCCACTCTTGTTGATCTGCGGCACCGAGAGCAGATTCTTGCTCATGTTCGGCACGTACAGCGCGTTCTTGATCTCGATCTCGCGCTCGTCGCCGTTGGGCAGAACCACTCGTTCCACGATGGTCCCCACACCCTTGATTGCCGCCTTGTTGCCGTCGGCCACCGAAAGTTCGCCTTCATTTCGCTCGATCAAATTGGCGAACTTGGCCTTGTCGTTGCAGATGTGGTGCGTTGCGCCGCTGTCGACCGCCCACATCCCGGACATATTCTTGCCCGTCGAAATTCCACATTCCAGGGAAACCGCGAACGCCACTCGATCGTAGTCGTAGTCGTATCCGTCGCTGTCGTTTCTCCACTGGATGTTGTTGGCCCCGCGTCCACGGCCGTTGCCATTGCCATTGCCGCCGCGTCTTGGGCCCCGATTCTCGTCCTTCTGCTTGGTCCAGCACTTGTCCACCGTGTGCCCCAATTTACCGCAGTATGTACACTGGCGAGACTCTCGGTCGGTGTTGAACGCCTTGGCCGCGTTCTCCGTCTTCACCGTCGCCGTTGCCGTCTTCTCGCCTTGCCGCTTGATATGCTCATTCGTGAGCACCTTCACGACGTCTTGCGACCGCAGTTCAGCGCTGCTCATCTCCAAGTTCAGCACGACGTTCTCGTAGCTCTTGGGGAGGCTGCGCAACAAGCAGATCGCCACGTCCTCGTCCTCCATCTTGGCGCCGATACTGCTGAGTTTGGCGCTGATGTTGAGGACCTCGTTGCAATGATGCAACACATTGCCGCCTTCCGACATCTCCATGCTGAAGAGCTGGCGCTTCAGGTAGATGCGCCCAGCCTTCTGCGATCCACCGTACAGCGTCTTCAGGCGCGTCCACGCCACCCACGCTTCCTCGCAGTCGTCAACCACATGATGGTAGTCCGCATTCATGTGGAGCAACATCAGTCCGAACGCGATGTTGCTCGACTTGACGTAGTCGTCCTTGGCCCGCGTGTCCGTGAAGCTCGGAGTCATCTCGCGGTTCACCACATGCCACACCGACTTGGTCAGGAACACGCCACGCATGTAGCGGCTCCACGTCGCGTAGTTGTCTCCGTTGAACTTGTCGATGGAGACCTTGGCCGAGGTGTCTTGCGCAGAGGTCATGGTGCTTGGGCTCATAACCTTATGGAAGGTGTAGTTGGAGAAACGAAGCTTGGACGAAGCGGAGGAGTGAGCACGCTGGGTGAGACCGGAGCGAAGACCACTTGAGGGGGAGAAGGAAGATTCGAAAGTGATTGATTGATCGGAGCTTACACTATCTTCACTACCTAGTCTGCATCCAATCATTTGGTGCATCCAATCACCAACACTCTGTACTCGTCCAATCATCCTACTCGTCTAATCATCGGTGGCGTAAACAACGTACCGTAATCATCGCGGGATCGTATTGGACCGGTTCGGGTTAACCGGTTAATGGGTACAACTGGTACACAGTACCCAAGACCAGCAACCCTCAATAGTTCGGGTTAACCGGTTAATGGGACAACTGGTACACAGTACCCAAAACCAGCAACCCTCAATAACCCTCAATACGCCCCCTCAATGCGAACACGCGTGGATGCCGAGAGCAGCCGTCAGGTCCGTGTGGCGAGGTCCCGGGAGCGCCTTCGTCATAATGTCCGCCAGCATCACAGAAGTCTCGCAATACTCGAGCTTCACTTCACCACTCTTGATTTCGTCGCGGATGTGGTGGTACTTGATGTCGATGTGTTTGGCGCGACCGTGGTTCACTGGGTTCTTCGTCATCTTGATGCACGACTGGTTGTCTTCGCGGATCATGAGCTCGGGTCCCGTCTCGTTGGCAGCTGCCAGGATCTTGCACAGCAGGCGATGAATCCACTTGCCTTCTTTGGTAGCCAGACTGAGCGCGATGTATTCCGCCTCGCTCGTAGACAGCGAAACACTTGACTGCTTCTTACTGCCCCAGCTCACTGGCGCACCCATCAGCATGAACGTGTAGCCGGAAGTCGACTTGCGGTCCGCGAGGTCGCCAGCCCAGTCCGCGTCGGAGTACCTGCGAAAGTCGATGTTGTCACCCGGCTTGAAGCAGATTCCATGCGCCTTGGTGCCTTGCAGGTAGCGAAAGATGCGCTTGACCGCAACCCAGTGTTCCTCTTGAGGATTCTCCATGAAGCGCGACACATAGCCCACAGCGTACGCGATGTCCGGGCGCGTGGCAGTCATCAGGTGCATCAGAGCACCAACAGCTTCGCGAAACGGAGCGTTCACCTTGGTCGCTGCGTCGCTTGGAACCAGTCGAGTGCTCATGTCGACGGGACTCACCACGGCCTTGCACTCATCCATGGCGAAGCGCTTGAGAATGTCATCCACATAGCGCCGCTGGGCACATCGTCACACTGCCGTCTGGGCCGTCCACCAACTCGATCCCAAGACGAACGCGCACTTGCCGCTGTCGGTCATCTCGAAGCAAGTCTTGAGGTCCGTCTTCGTTGCGTGCGATCAGCTCGGGTGAACTCCGGTGATCAGCAATCAATCCACATACACCAGCACGAGCACGCAGTGCAACCGTCCACCACCTTGATGTAGAGGCACGGGTCGAACCGAAACTTGAAAGCCGATAGAGCACACGAACACGTCGGAAGGTCTCGTTCCACACGCGCGAAGCTTGTTTGAGACCGTTAGATCGCCTTCACCAATTCCAGGCAGTCGAAGCCACCGTCGAGATCAACACCTTCGGGGACGCCGCAGAAAACCAGTTCCTTCATTATTCCGTACAGGAACACTTCACCACGTCGAGTGGATCGAGAGGCCATCCGTTAACTTGGCGATGCGATCACCATGCGCAGCGTCACGTACTTTGACACGGGCGAGAACGTCTCTCGGGTAGTTCGATGCCGTACTTCTGCTTGAACCCCTTTGGCCACGAGGCGCGCCTTGTATTTCTCGATCGATCCGTCCGCTTTGCGCTTGATCTTGAACACCCACTTGGTACCGATGGCGCGTTGTCCGTTAGGCAACTTGGGCAGCACGAAACACACCACGAAGTCGCATCGACTCGAGCTCAGCACGAATCGCCTTGCGCCAGTGCACTTGGTCGGGCCGGTTCACCGCTTCTTGGAATGTCGTCGGCTCCGATAGATCGGCCCTGCTTCGACGGCATTGGCACTTGCACGCCAAAAAAACTGGTGGAGTCGAATCGTCATCTTCATCTCCAGCTTTTTCTTCTTCGTCTGCGTCTGCTCGGTGCGGAGAGGAGTAGTTCGGCGCACTTGCTTCTTCCAGTCCAGGTCGATGACGCACAGCTCGCGGTCTTCTGGCAGCTTCATCTTCGTCACTCGGGCGGCTCTTGCGCTTCCCTGCCTGCGTGTACTCCGTCTGGCGGGAACCATCATTGTCGATGTCAAGCGATTCGAAGTCCAGGTCGTCGACATCTTCATCAGAAATCGTCGGTGAAAGTCCAAAGGTCGACTCATCGAAGTTGACATCGCGACTGATAACCACCTGCCCCGCCTCGATGTCATAAAGTCGATACGCCTTGGACACTTCTTCGTAACCCAGGAACAATCCAGCGCGAGCCTTGGGATCCCACTTGAGCCGCTTCTCCTTCGAAGTCAGAATGTACGTCCGACAGCCGAACACACGCATGTGCTTCACACTCGGCTTGGACTTGTACACGATCTCGAACGGAGTCTTGTGCTCGATCTTGGGTGACGGCAGGCGGTTCTTCACGTAGATGGCCGTCATCGCCGCCTCAGCCCAGAAACACTTGTCCAGCTTGGCGTGATGCAGCATGCTGCGGCCGATCGTGACGATAGTTCGGATGGCTCGCTCTGCCGTGCCGTTGGTCTGGTGCGCGTACGGAACCGTGGTTTGCTGCTCGATGCCTTCGTCTTCGTAGAAGTCCTTGAGCGAGTTGGTAGCGAACTCACGAGCTCCGTCATGCCGCACAAACTTGACCTTCTTGCCGAACTGCGTCTGCACCTTCATGATGTACGTCTTGATGCAGTCTTCGCTCTCCGACTTGGCACGCAGACAGAAACCCTTCATGCATCCGCTGGCTTCGTCCACGATCAGCAGCAGGTACTTGCTGCCGCCAAGCGAGTTTTCCTCCATGGGTCCGCAGATGTCGAAGTGGAGCAACTCGAACGTGTCGTAGTGACGCTTGTCACGGTTGCTGGGGAACGGTTTTTGGACCATCTTGCCTTGTTGACAACCGCGACACACGCTTGTTCCACTCGACTTGGAGGGTGCTTTCGCGTCCTTGATCATCTTGGTGTCGACCATCTTGCGAAGAACTTCGACTGGAGCGTGACCCATCCGCGCGTGCAGGTCGACCGTCCTTCCACTTGTGGCCGCATTTGCTGATCGATGAGGTGTGCGAAGCCAGTAGAGTCTATCCACGAGATCCGCTGTCGCCATCACTTGATTCGAGTCCTCGCGCGAAACGTGCATTTCGGTGCCGTCAAACACCACTTGGAACTTGCCACTCTTGTTGATCTGCGGCACCGAGAGCAGATTCTTGCTCATGTTCGGCACGTACAGCGCGTTCTTGATCTCGATCTCGCGCTCGTCGCCGTTGGGCAGAACCACTCGTTCCACGATGGTCCCCACACCCTTGATTGCCGCCTTGTTGCCGTCGGCCACCGAAAGTTCGCCTTCATTTCGCTCGATCAAATTGGCGAACTTGGCCTTGTCGTTGCAGATGTGGTGCGTTGCGCCGCTGTCGACCGCCCACATCCCGGACATATTCTTGCCCGTCGAAATTCCACATTCCAGGGAAACCGCGAACGCCACTCGATCGTAGTCGTAGTCGTATCCGTCGCTGTCGTTTCTCCACTGGATGTTGTTGGCCCCGCGTCCACGGCCGTTGCCATTGCCATTGCCGCCGCGTCTTGGGCCCCGATTCTCGTCCTTCTGCTTGGTCCAGCACTTGTCCACCGTGTGCCCCAATTTACCGCAGTATGTACACTGGCGAGACTCTCGGTCGGTGTTGAACGCCTTGGCCGCGTTCTCCGTCTTCACCGTCGCCGTTGCCGTCTTCTCGCCTTGCCGCTTGATATGCTCATTCGTGAGCACCTTCACGACGTCTTGCGATCGCAGTTCCGCGCTGCTCATCTCCAAGTTGAGCACGACGTTCTCGTAGCTCTTGGGGAGGCTGCGCAACAAGCAGATCGCCACGTCCTCGTCCTCCATCTTGGCGCCGATACTGCTGAGCTTGGCGCTGATGTTGAGGACCTCGTTGCAATGATGCAACACATTGCCGCCTTCCGACATCTCCATGCTGAAGAGCTGGCGCTTCAGGTAGATGCGCCCAGCCTTCTGCGATCCACCGTACAGCGTCTTCAGGCGCGTCCACGCCACCCACGCTTCCTCGCAGTCGTCAACCACATGATGGTAGTCCGCATTCATGTGGAGCAACATCAGTCCGAACGCGATGTTGCTCGACTTGACGTAGTCGTCCTTGGCCCGCGTGTCCGTGAAGCTCGGAGTCATCTCGCGGTTCACCACATGCCACACCGACTTGGTCAGGAACACGCCACGCATGTAGCGGTTCCACGTCGCGTAGTTGTCTCCGTTGAACTTGTCGATGGAGACCTTGGTGGAGGCATCGTGAGCAGAGGACATGGTGCTTGGGCTCATAACCTGATGGAAGGTATGGATCTTGGACACTGAAGCTTGGACGAAGCGGAGGGAGGCAGCACTCTGGGGGAGACCGGAGCGAAGACCACTTGAGGGGGAGAAGGAAGATTCGAAAGTGATTGATTGATCGGAGCTTACACTATCTTCACTACCTAGTCTGCATCCAATCATTTGGTGCATCCAATCACCAACACTCTGTACTCGTCCAATCATCCTACTCGTCTAATCATCGGTGGCGTAAACAACGTACCGTAATCATCGCGGGATCGTATTGGACCGGTTCGGGTTAACCGGTTAATGGGTACAACTGGTACACAGTACCCAAGACCAGCAACCCTCAATAGTTCGGGTTAACCGGTTAATGGGACAACTGGTACACAGTACCCAAAACCAGCAACCCTCAATAACCCTCAATACGCCCCCTCAATGCGAACACGCGTGGATGCCGAGAGCAGCCGTCAGGTCCGTGTGGCGAGGTTCCGGGAGCGCCTTCGTCATAATGTCCGCCAGCATCACAGAAGTCTCGCAATACTCGAGCTTCACTTCACCACTCTTGATTTCGTCGCGGATGTGGTGGTACTTGATGTCGATGTGTTTGGCGCGACCGTGGTTCACTGGGTTCTTCGTCATCTTGATGCACGACTGGTTGTCTTCGCGGATCATGAGCTCGGGTCCCGTCTCGTTGGCAGCTGCCAGGATCTTGCACAGCAGGCGATGAATCCACTTGCCTTCTTGGGTAGCCAGACTGAGCGCGATGTATTCCGCCTCGCTCGTAGACAGCGAAACACTTGACTGCTTCTTACTGCCCCAGCTCACTGGCGCACCCATCAGCATGAACGTGTAGCCGGAAGTCGACTTGCGGTCCGCGAGGTCGCCAGCCCAGTCCGCGTCGGAGTACCTGCGAAAGTCGATGTTGTCACCCGGCTTGAAGCAGATTCCATGCGCCTTGGTGCCTTGCAGGTAGCGAAAGATGCGCTTGACCGCAACCCAGTGTTCCTCTTGAGGATTCTCCATGAAGCGCGACACATAGCCCACAGCGTACGCGATGTCCGGGCGCGTGGCAGTCATCAGGTGCATCAGAGCACCAACAGCTTCGCGAAACGGAGCGTTCACCTTGGTCGCTGCGTCACTTGAAATCAGTCGAGTGCTTATGTCGACGGGACTCACCACGGCCTTGCACTCGTCCATACCAAAACGCTTGAGAATGTCATCCACATAGCGCCGCTGGCACATCGCCACACTGCCGTCTGGGCCGTCCACCAACTCGATCCCAAGAACGAACGCGCACTTGCCGCTGTCGGTCATCTCGAAGCAAGTCTTGAGGTCCGTCTTCGTGCGTGCGATCAGCTCGGGTGAACTCCCGGTGATCAGCACATCATCCACATACACCAGCACGAGCACGCAGTGACCGTCCACCACCTTGATGTAGAGGCACGGGTCGAAGGCCGAAACTTGAAAGCCGATAGAGCACACGAACACGTCGAAGGTCTCGTTCCACACGCGCGAAGCTTGTTTGAGACCGTAGATCGCCTTCACCAATTCCAGGCAGTCGAAGCCACCGTCGAGATCAACACCTTCGGGGACCGCGCAGAAAACCAGTTCCTTCATTATTCCGTACAGGAACACTGTCACCACGTCGAGTTGATCGAGAGGCCATCCGTAGTACTTGGCGAGTGCGATCACCATGCGCAGCGTCACGTACTTGACGACGGGCGAGAACGTCTCGGTGTAGTCGATGCCGTACTTCTGCTTGAACCCCTTTGCCACGAGGCGCGCCTTGTATTTCTCGATCGATCCGTCCGCTTTGCGCTTGATCTTGAACACCCACTTGGTACCGATGGCGCGTTGTCCGTTAGGCAACTTGGCAGCACGAAACACACCACGAAGTCGCATCGACTCGAGCTCAGCACGAATCGCCTTGCGCCAGTGCACTTGGTCGGGGCCGTTCACCGCTTCTTGGAATGTCGTCGGCTCCGATAGATCGCCTGCTTCGACGGCATTGGCACTTGCACGCCAAAAAACTGGTGGAGTCGAATCGTCATCTTCATCTCCATGCTTTTCTTCTTCGTCTGCGTCTGCTCGGTGCGGAGAGGAGTAGTTCGGCGCACTTGCTTCTTTCAGTCCAGGTCGATGACGCACAGCTCGCGGTCTTCTGGCAGCTTCATCTTCGTCACTCGGGCGGCTCTTGCGCTTCCCTGCCTGCGTGTACTCCGTCTGGCGGGAACCATCATTGTCGATGTCAAGCGATTCGAAGTCCAGGTCGTCGACATCTTCATCAGAAATCGTCGGTGAAAGTCCAAAGGTCGACTCATCGAAGTTGACATCGCGACTGATAACCACCTGCCCCGCCTCGATGTCATAAAGTCGATACGCCTTGGACACTTCTTCGTAACCCAGGAACAATCCAGCGCGAGCCTTGGGATCCCACTTGAGCCGCTTCTCCTTCGAAGTCAGAATGTACGTCCGACAGCCGAACACACGCATGTGCTTCACACTCGGCTTGGACTTGTACACGATCTCGAACGGAGTCTTGTGCTCGATCTTGGGTGACGGCAGGCGGTTCTTCACGTAGATGGCCGTCATCGCCGCCTCAGCCCAGAAACACTTGTCCAGCTTGGCGTGATGCAGCATGCTGCGGCCGATCGTGACGATAGTTCGGATGGCTCGCTCTGCCGTGCCGTTGGTCTGGTGCGCGTACGGAACCGTGGTTTGCTGCTCGATGCCTTCGTCTTCGTAGAAATCCTTGAGCGAGTTAGTAGCGAACTCACGAGCTCCGTCATGCCGCACAAACTTGACCTTCTTGCCGAACTGCGTCTGCACCTTCATGATGTACGTCTTGATGCAGTCTTCGCTCTCCGACTTGGCACGGAGACAGAAACCCTTCATGCATCCGCTGGCTTCGTCCACGATCAGCAGCAGGTACTTGCTGCCGCCAAGCGAGTTTTCCTCCATGGGTCCGCAGATGTCGAAGTGGAGCAACTCGAACGTGTCGTAGTGACGCTTGTCACGGTTGCTGGGGAACGGTTTTTGGACCATCTTGCCTTGTTGACAACCGCGACACACGCTTGTTCCACTCGACTTGGAGGGTGCTTTCGCGTCCTTGATCATCTTGGTGTCGACCATCTTGCGAAGAACTTCGACTGGAGCGTGACCCATCCGCGCGTGCAGGTCGACCGTCCTTCCACTTGTGGCCGCATTTGCTGATCGATGAGGTGTGCGAAGCCAGTAGAGTCTATCCACGAGATCCGCTGTCGCCATCACTTGATTCGAGTCCTCGCGCGAAACGTGCATTTCGGTGCCGTCAAACACCACTTGGAACTTGCCACTCTTGTTGATCTGCTGCACCGAGAGCAGATTCTTGCTCATGTTCGGCACGTACAGCGCGTTCTTGATCTCGATCTCGCGCTCGTCGCCGTTGGGCAGAACCACTCGTTCCACGATGGTCCCCACACCCTTGATTGCCGCCTTGTTGCCGTCGGCCACCGAAAGTTCGCCTTCATTTCGCTCGATCAAATTGGCGAACTTGGCCTTGTCGTTGCAGATGTGGTGCGTTGCGCCGCTGTCGACCGCCCACATCCCGGACATATTCTTGCCCGTCGAAATTCCACATTCCATGGAAACCGCGAACGCCACTCGATCATAGTCGTAGTCGTATCCGTCGCTGTCGTTTCTCCACTGGATGTTGTTGGCCCCGCGTCCACGGCCGTTGCCATTGCCATTGCCGCCGCGTCTTGGTCCCCGATTCTCGTCCTTCTGCTTGGTCCAGCACTTGTCGATCACGTGCCCCAATTTTCCGCAGTATGTGCACTGGCGAGACTCTCGGTCGGTGTTGAACGCCTTGGCCGCGTTCTCCGTCTTCACCGTCGCCGTTGCCGTCTTCTCGCCTTGCCGCTTGATATGCTCGTTCGTGAGCACCTTCACGACGTCTTGCGATCGCAGTTCCGCGCTGCTCATCTCCAAGTTGAGCACGACGTTCTCGTAGCTCTTGGGGAGGCTGCGCAATAAGCAGATCGCCACGTCCTCGTCCTCCATCTTGGCGCCGATACTGCTGAGTTTGGCGCTGATGTTGAGGACCTCGTTGCAATGATGGAGTACATTGCCGCCTTCCGACATCTCCATGCTGAAGAGCTGGTGCTTCAGATAGATGCGCCCAGCCTTCTGCGATCCACCGTACAGCGTCTTCAGGCGCGTCCACGCCACCCACGCTTCCTCGCAGTCGTCAACCACATGATGGTAGTCCGCATTCATGTGGAGCAACATCAGTCCGAACGCGATGTTGCTCGACTTGACGTAGTCGTCCTTGGCCCGCGTGTCCGTGAAGCTCGGAGTCATCTCGCGGTTCACCACATGCCACACCGACTTGGTCAGGAACACGCCACGCATGTAGCGGTTCCACGTCGCGTAGTTGTCTCCGTTGAACTTGTCGATGGAGACCTTGGTGGAGGCATCGTGAGCAGAGGACATGGTGCTTGGGCTCATAACCTGATGGAAGGTATGGATCTTGGACACTGAAGCTTGGACGAAGCGGAGGGAGGCAGCACTCTGGGTGAGACCGGAGTGGAGGCAGGAAACCACTTGAGGGGTAGAGGGAAGATTCGAAAGTGATTGATTGATCGGAGCTTACACTGTCTTCACTACCTAGTCTGCATCCAATCATTTGGTGCATCCAATCACCAACACTCTGTACTCGTCCAATCATCCTACTCGTCTAATCATCGGTGGCGTAAACAACGTACCGTAATCATCGCGGGATCGTATTGGACCGGTTCGGGTTAACCGGTTAATGGGACAACTGGTACACAGTACCCAAAACCAGCAACCCTCAATAACCCTCAATAAGTGACAAGTGGGGAAGTGAAGCTGGAGCACTGCCAGACCGCGGCGGATCAAGCGCTGTTTCGGAAGAAGTCGCGCAAGGCGCTGGCGATCGTCTGTCTCGCGATGGAGGAATCGCAACTGCCGCTGGTGCGTTCGGCCAAGGATGCTCACGATGCATGGTCAAGGCTGAAAGGACACTTCGAGAAGAAGAGTTTGGCCAACAAGCTCTTCCTTCGTCGACGTTTCTTCACGACCATGATGGACGAAGGTGATGGTGTGCTGGAGCACATCAACAAGATCAAGACGCTGGCGGAACAGCTCGATGCGGTGGGCGCTCCGGTCAGCGAGGACGACTTGGTGATCACGCTTCTGGGAAGTCTGAGCGAGTCGTACCAGTTCCTCATCACGGCATTGGAGTCGAGAGCCGACTCGTTGACGTGGGAACTCGTGACGTCTCGGCTGCTGCATGAGGACATGAAGCGCAAGGAACAAGGTGGCGGCGTCGACGGAGCCGCGCACGGCCAAGGTCAAGCGTTCATGACAAGCGGCAACGGCAAGTACAAGGGACGGCAAGCGCAGAAGACAAGCAGCGCCTGTCACTACTGTGGGGAGCACGGACATTGGATCGCCAAGTGTCCGGTGCGGATCCGCGAGAACGCGGAGCGGCAGAGGCCGCAACGAGCGAATGTCGCGCAGAGTGAAGACGACTCTGGCGACTTCCTCTTTTCGGTTGGAAGCAACAAGGATGTCTCCAAGTCAAGTGGTATGTGGCTGGTCGACTCGGGTGCGACGCAGCACATGACGTACTCGAAGGAGTACATGAAGAACTTCAAGAAGATCACTCCGGTGGACGTGCATCTTGCCGATGACGGTGTGGTCCAAGCTCTGGGAACCGGCGACATTGTGATGTCGATGAGGACGCCGCGCGGGATGAAGAAGGGTGTGCTCACGAACGTGTGGTACATCCCCAAGCTATCGCGCAACCTGTTCTCCGTTGGACGGTTTACCAAGGATGTTGGACCCGTGACCTTCGAGAGCGACGGGTGTTTCGCGGAAACGAAGGGTCTCAAGTGGAAGCTCGGCGCTCGTAAGGGCAAAGGGCTGTTCAAGCTGTGCATGACGCCGATGATGCCTGACGAGGCCAATGTGGCAAGTTCGAAGGATCGCAAAGGGGACACCACGTCGTACCTCTGGCACCTTCGACTTGGCCATATCGGCCATGGCGGTCTAGACGCCATCGTCAAGAAGGGATACGGCACTGGTATCAACATGACATCGGCGAAGCAGTGGGAGCTGTGCGACGGGTGTGCACTCGGCAAGCAAACGCGAGTGAGCTACATGAAGTCGTCGCCGAACCGTGCGAAGCAAGTGCTGGAGGTGATTCACAGCGATGTGTGTGGCCCCATGCAAACATCCACTTTCAGTGGCAAGCGCTACTTCGTCACGTTCACCGACGACAAGTCGCACTTTTGCGTCGTGTACCTGCTGCGGAACAAGTCCGAGGTGGCCGATAAGTTTGCGGAGTTCGTCGCAATGGCTGAAACGCAGACCGGCAAGCGCGTGAAAACCCTCCGGAGCGACAACGGTGGCGAGTACACTTCTGGTGCGATGGCCAAGTTCTGCAAGGATCGCGGCATCGAGCAGAAGTTCACGCCACCGTACACGCCTCAGCTGAACGGAGTGGCGGAACGGATGAATCGGACGCTGGTGGAGTGTGCTCGCTGTATGCTGGAGCACGCCGGGTTGTCCAAGTCGTATTGGGGCGAAGCGGTGATGACTGCTACGTTCCTTCGCAATCGGTGTCCTACACGCGCGATCACCCACGACAAGTCGCCGCACCAAGTGTGGACGGGAAAGAAGCCGCTGCTAGCCAACCTCAAGGTGTTCGGTTGCCACGCATACGTGCATGTGCCGAAGGAGAAGCGATCCAAGTTCGACTCGAAGTCAGTACGTTGCCGTTTTGTCGGGTATTCGGAGCACGAGAAAGCGTATCGGTTTGAAGAACTGGAGAGCGGTCGCGTGTTGATAAGCCGCGACGCGCAGTTCATGGAAGACGTCTTCGACGGTGGGAGACGCGAATACGCACCGAAGGAGGTGCTGGTGGATCTTCATGATGAAGATGCCACGGATGAAGAGGTTTCGTCTGGATCGGATCGGAACGAAGACGAAGACGAAGATGAGGCTGCGCGGGATGAAGACTTCGAACCCGGCAGCAAGCGACACCCGCGGACGCAGTCGCTGGAAGAAGCCGTGGAAGTTCCGAGTGCCAAGCGGCAGAGTCGACACCAGACTCTGGACGAGATGTCTGCTGCGGCTCAAGAAAGTCAAGACTTCGAAGCTGCGTACGTCGTGGATTCAGTGGGAGAAATGCCGACCACGTTCAAGTCGGCGATGGAATCCAGCGACGCAATCAAGTGGAAGGAGGCGTGCGACTCGGAGATGGAGTCTCTTCACAAGAACGAGACGTGGATCCTCGTACCGCTGCCGAAGGGACGCAAGGCAATCGGCAACAGATGGGTGTTTCGAGTGAAGGAGAACCAAGCCGGAGAGATCGAGCGGTTCAAGGCGCGACTGGTGGCCAAGGGATTTCTGCAAAAGTACGGCATCGACTACGACGAGACCTTCGCGCCGGTGGCCAAGTTCACGTCCATCAGGATTCTGCTCAGTCTGGCTGCCAAGTATAATCTCACGTTGCATCAGATGGATGTCAAGACAGCCTTCCTCAATGGATTGTTGGACGAAGACATCTACATGGCGCAGCCGGACGGGTACATCGATGAAGTCCACCCGGACTACGTGTGCAAGCTCAAGCGATCGCTGTACGGACTAAAGCAGTCGCCGCGCATGTGGAACAAGACCATCGACGACTTCATGCTCAAGCTGGGGCTCAAGAAATGCGAGTCCGACCACTGCATCTACTTCAAGCGTGACGGCCAAGACATGATCTTCGTGGCGCTCTACGTTGACGACTTGGTCCTCGCCAGCAGCAGTGACAAGATGCTCAAGGAAACGAAGCAGGCGCTCAGTGACCGGTTCGAGATGACCGACATGGGTCAGCTCAAGTACTTCCTCGGGATGGAGATCGAGCAAGATGTGGCGACTGGGAAGGTATCGGTGCGGCAAACCAAGTTCGCCAACGACATCCTGGAGAAGTTCAACATGGAGAAGAGCAACCCTGTCAAGACGCCGCAGGATCCGGGTCTCAAGCTGACCAAGGCCATGTGTGAAGGAGGCTGCAAGCATGACGAGACGATGGCGAATGTGCCGTACCGGAACGCTGTGGGATGCCTCATGTATCTCATGGTCGGCACACGTCCGGACCTCGCAGCGGCAGTGGGAGTGCTAAGCCAGTTTGCAGCGGACCCCTGCCCGACACACTGGCAGGCGCTCAAGAGGGTCTTCAGGTACATTCAAGGCACGAAGACGCACGGCATCGAGTTCCAAGGAAGCTGCGAGGACGGACTTCAAGGCTATTCGGATGCGGACTGGGCAGGCGACATCGAGTCTCGACGGAGCACAAGTGGCTACGCGTTCATGATGAAGAACGGCGGATGCATCAGCTGGAGAAGCAAGAAGCAGCGGACGGTGGCACTATCGTCTACGGAAGCGGAGTACATGGCGCTGTCAGAGGCAACGCAAGAGGCGGTGTGGCTCAAGGTGTTCCTGTGCGAACTCGGCGAGATGGCAAACGATGAAGCGGTCAAGATCTACGAGGACAACCAAGGCTCCATCGCGTTGGCCAAGAATCCCGAGTTTCACAAGCGCACCAAGCACATCGACATTCGCTACCACTTCGAGCGCGAGAAGGTGGAAGACGGCCAAGTGGTGCTGCAGTATGTGTCGACAACGGACATGCTGGCAGACATCATGACGAAGCCAATTCCTGCAACGCAGTTCGGTGTGCTTCGGAACAAGTTCGGAATCCAAGCATCGATGGCTGTCGAGTCGAGTGGGAGTGTTGGCAAGATGACGCCTCGACTAGCTGCGGAATACCGGTAGATACCGGTATGACCATCACTCAGTGGGACCGCAATCATTCCTGTGAATTACGGGACGCTGATTACGGAACGCTGATGATGGGACGCTGTTTACGCTACGGAGGATTACGGGACACGTGGGTACAAGATTGTGGATACAAGATGGGATCCACGTGGCAGTCGCTGATTGGCTAAGGTAAGTCAGTATCCAGTAGAGAATCCAGTAGAGTGTATCCAGCAGGAGTATCCAGTAGACTTAGAGGTAGCACAGTGTTGCGAACTAAGGACCTCAATCAACTCACTTTGCATTCTGACATCAAGTGCTCAAGTGACCTTTCTTTTAATGTGCCGTACCGGAACGCTGTGGGATGCCTCATGTATCTCATGGTCAGCACACGTCCGGACCTCGCAGCGGCAGTGGGAGTGCTAAGCCAGTTTGCAGCGGACCCCTGCCCGACACACTGGCAGGCGCTCAAGAGGGTCTTCAGGTACATTCAAGGCACGAAGACGCACGGCATCGAGTTCCAAGGAAGCTGCGAGGACGGACTTCAAGGCTATTCGGATGCGGACTGGGCAGGCGACATCGAGTCTCGACGGAGCACAAGTGGCTACGCGTTCATGATGAACGGCGGATGCATCAGCTGGAGAAGCAAGAAGCAGCGGACGGTGGCACTATCGTCTACGGAAGCGGAGTACATGGCGCTGTCAGAGGCAACGCAAGAGGCGGTGTGGCTCAAGGTGTTCCTGTGCGAACTCGGCCGAGATGGCAAACGATGAAGCGGTCAAGATCTACGAGGACAACCAAGGCTCCATCGCGTTGGCCAAGAATCCCGAGTTTCACAAGCGCACCAAGCACATCGACATTCGCTACACTTCGAGCGCGAGAAGGTGGAAGACGGCCAAGTGGTGCTGCAGTATGTGTCGACAACGGACATGCTGGCAGACATCATGACGAAGCCAATTCCTGCAACGCAGTTCGGTGTGCTTCGGAACAAGTTCGGAATCCAAGCATCGATGGCTGTCGAGTCGAGTGGGAGTGTTGGCAAGATGACGCCTCGACTAGCTGCGGAATACCGGTAGATACCGGTATGACCATCACTCAGTGGGACCGCAATCATTCCTGTGATTACGGGACGCTGATTACGGGACGCTGATGATGGGACGCTGTTTACGCTACGGAGGATTACGGGACACGTGGGTACAAGATTGTGGATACAAGATGGGATCCACGTGGCAGTCGCTGATTGGCTAAGGTAAGTCAGTATCCAGTAGAGAATCCAGTAGAGTGTATCCAGCAGGAGTATCCAGTAGACTTAGAGGTAGCACAGTGTTGCGAACTAAGGACCTCAATCAACTCACTTTGCATTCTGACATCAAGTGCTCAAGTGACCTTTCTTTTATCAGCACGTCATCCACGTAGACCAGCACGACCACGCAGTGACCGTCAACGATCTTGACGTAGAGGCACGGGTCGAGCGCCGATACTTGAAAGCCGATGGAGCACACGAACTCGTCGAAGGTCTCGTTCCACACGCGCGAAGCTTGCTTGAGACCGTAGATCGCCTTCACCAATTCCAGGCAGTCGAAGTTGCCATCCAGTTCGACGCCTTCAGGAACTATGCAGAACACCTGCTCCTTCATTATCCCGTACAGGAACGCTGTCACCACGTCGAGTTGGTCGAGGGGCCAGCCAAAATACTTGGCAATCGCGATGATCATGCGCAGCGTCACGTACTTGACGACGGGCGAGAACGTCTCGGTGTAGTCGATGCCGTACTTCTGCTTGAACCCCTTTGCCACGAGGCGCGCCTTGTATTTCTCGATCGATCCGTCCGCTTTGCGCTTGATCTTGAACACCCACTTGGTACCGATGGCGCGTTGTCCGTTAGGCAACTTGGCAGCACGAAACACACCACGAAGTCGCATCGACTCGAGCTCAGCACGAATCGCCTTGCGCCAGTGCACTTGGTCGGGGCCGTTCACCGCTTCTTGGAATGTCGTCTATTGAGGGTTGCTGGTCTTGGGTACTGTGTACCAGTTGTATCCATTAACCGGTTAACCCGAACCGGTCCAATACGATCCCGCGATGATTACGGTACGTTGTTTACGCCACCGATGATTAGACGAGTAGGATGATTGGACGAGTACAGAGTGTTGGTGATTGGATGCACCAAATGATTGGATGCAGACTAGGTAGTGAAGATAGTGTAAGCTCCGATCAATCAATCACTTTCGAATCTTCATTCTACCCCTCAAGTGTCTTCGCTCCGGTCCCACCGTCTGCGACGTCCCTCCCTCCGCCTCATACAAGCTTCGTGTCCAAGATCCATACCTTCCATCAGGTTATGAGCCCAAGCACCATGTCCTCTGCCCAAGACGCCTCGACCAAGGTCTCCATTGACAAGTTCAACGGGGACAACTACGCGACGTGGAACCGCTACATGCGTGGCGTGTTCCTGACCAAGTCGACGTGGCATGTCGTGAACCGCGAGACGACGCCAAGCTACACGGACTCGCGGGCCAAGGACGACTACGTCAAGTCGAGCAACATCGCTTTCGGACTGATGCTGCTCCACATGGACGCGGACTACCACCATGTGGTCGACGACTGCGAGGAAGCGTGGGTTGCCTGGTCGCGCCTGAAGACGCTGTACGGTGGTTCGCAGAAGGCTGGACGCATCTACCTGAAGCGCCAACTCTTCAGCATGGAGATGTCGGAAGGCGGCAATGTGTTGCATCATTGCAACGAGGTCCTCAACATCAGCGCCAAGCTCAGCAGCATCGGTGCCAAGATGGAGGACGAGGACGTGGCGATCTGCTTGTTGCGCAGCCTCCCCAAGAGCTACGAGAACGTCGTGCTCAACTTGGAGATGAGCAGCGCGGAACTGCGATCGCAAGACGTCGTGAAGGTGCTCACGAACGAGCATATCAAGCGGCAAGGCGAGAAGACGGCAACGGCGACGGTGAAGACGGTGAAGACGGAGAACGCGGCCAAGGCGTTCAACACCGACCGAGAGTCTCGCCAGTGTACATACTGCGGAAAAGTGGGGCACACGATTGACAAGTGCTGGACCAAGCAGAAGGACGAGAACCGAGGGCCAAGACGCGGCGGCAATGGCAATGGCAACGGCCGTGGACGCGGGGCCAACAACATCCAGTGGAGAAACGACAGCGACGGATACGACTACGACTACGATCGAGTGGCGTTCGCGGTTTCCATGGAATGTGGAATTTCGACGGGCAAGAATGTGTCCGGGATGTGGGCGGTCGACAGCGGCGCAACGCACCACATCTGCAATGACAAGGCCAAGTTCGCACATTTGATTGAGCGGAACGAAGGCAAACTTTCGGTGGCCGACGGCAACAAGGCGGCCATCATGGGTGTGGGGACCATCGTGGAACAAGTGGTCCTGCCCAACGGCGACGAGCGTGAGATCGAGATCAAGAACGCGCTGTACGTGCCAAGCATGAGCAAGAATCTGCTTTCGGTACCGCAGATCAACAAAAGTGGCAAGTTTCAAGTGGTGTTCGACGGCACCAAGATGCAGATTGCGCACAAGGGCTCCAAGCAAGTGGTGGCGACGGCAAACCTCATGGATGGACTCTACTGGCTTCAGACGCCTCAGCGATCGGCGAATGCGGCGACGAGTGGCAAGATCGTCGACCTGCACGCGCGCATGGGTCACGCTCCGGTTGAGGTGCTTCGCAAGATGGTCGACAACCACATGATCAAGGACGCGAAGGCACCTTCCAAGTCGAGCGGAACAAGTCTGTGTCGTGGTTGCCAGCAAGGTAAAATGGTCCAAAAACCGTTCCCAAGCAACCATGACAAGCGTCGTTACGACACGTTCGAGCTGCTCCACTTCGACATCTGCGGACCCATGGAGGATGATGGAAGGTATGGATCTTGGACACTGAAGCTTGGACGAAGCGGAGGGAGGCAGCACTCTGGGTGAGACCGGAGTGGAGGCAGGAAACCACTTGAGGGGTAGAGGGAAGATTCGAAAGTGATTGATTGATCGGAGCTTACACTGTCTTCACTACCTAGTCTGCATCCAATCATTTGGTGCATCCAATCACCAACACTCTGTACTCGTCCAATCATCCTACTCGTCTAATCATCGGTGGCGTAAACAACGTACCGTAATCATCGCGGGATCGTATTGGACCGGTTCGGGTTAACCGGTTAATGGGTACAACTGGTACACAGTACCCAAAACCAGCAACCCTCAATAACCCTCAATACGCCCCCTCAATGCGAAGTCCCATGAATGCCGAGAGCCACCGTGAGGTCCGTGTGGCGTGGTCCCGGGAGCGCCTTCGTCATAATGTCCGCCAGCATCACAGAAGTCTCGCAATACTCGAGCTTCACTTCACCACTCTTGATTTCGTCGCGGATGTGGTGGTACTTGATGTCGATGTGTTTGGCGCGACCGTGGTTCACTGGGTTCTTCGTCATCTTGATGCACGACTGGTTGTCTTCGCGGATCATGAGCTCGGGTCCCGTCTCGTTGGCAGCTGCCAGGATCTTGCACAGCAGGCGATGAATCCACTTGCCTTCTTGGGTAGCCAGACTGAGCGCGATGTATTCCGCCTCGCTCGTAGACAGCGAAACACTTGACTGCTTCTTACTGCCCCAGCTCACTGGCGCACCCATCAGCATGAACGTGTAGCCGGAAGTCGACTTGCGGTCCGCGAGGTCGCCAGCCCAGTCCGCGTCGGAGTACCTGCGAAAGTCGATGTTGTCACCCGGCTTGAAGCAGATCCCATGCGTCTTGGTGCCTTGCAGGTAGCGAAAGATACGCTTGACCGCAACCCAGTGTTCTTCTTGAGGGTTCTCCATGAAGCGCGACACATAGCCAACGGCGTACGCGATGTCTGATGGAAGGTATGGATCTTGGACACGAAGCTTGTATGAGGCGGAGGGAGGGACGTCGCAGACGGTGGGACCGGAGCGAAGACACTTGAGGGGTAGAGGGAAGATTCGAAAGTGATTGATTGATCGGAGCTTACACTGTCTTCACTACCTAGTCTGCATCCAATCATTTGGTGCATCCAATCACCAACACTCTGTACTCGTCCAATCATCCTACTCGTTTAATCATCGGTGGCGTAAACAACGTACCGTAATCATCGCGGGATCGTATTGGACCGGTTCGGGTTAACCGGTTAATGGGTACAACTGGTACACAGTACCCAAGACCAGCAACCCTCAATACGCCCCCTCAATGCGAACACGCGTGGATGCCGAGAGCCACCGTGAGGTCCGTGTGGCGTGGTCCCGGGAGCGCCTTCGTCATAATGTCCGCCAGCATCACAGAAGTCTCGCAATACTCGAGCTTCACTTCACCACTCTTGACTTCGTCGCGGATGTGGTGGTACTTGATGTCGATGTGCTTGGCGCGACCGTGGTTCACCGGGTTCTTCGTCATCTTGATGCACGACTGGTTGTCTTCGCGGATCATGAGCTCGGGTCCCGTCTCGTTGGTAGCCGCCAAAATCTCGCACAGTAGGCGATGAATCCACTTGCCCTCTTGGATCGCCAGACTGAGCGCAATATACTCCGCTTCGCTCGTAGACAGCGAAACACTTGACTGTTTCTTGCTGCCCCAGCTCACTGGTGCACCCATTAGCATGAACGTGTAGCCGGAAGTCGACTTGCGGTCCGCGAGGTCGCCAGCCCAATCCGCGTCCGAGTACCCGCGAAAGTCGATGTTGTCACCCGGCTTGAAGCAGATCCCATGCGTCTTGGTGCCTTGCAGGTAGCGAAAGATACGCTTGACCGCAACCCAGTGTTCTTCTTGAGGGTTCTCCATGAAGCGCGACACATAGCCCACAGCGTACGCGATGTCCGGGCGCGTGGCAGTCACCAGGTGCATCAGAGCACCAACAGCTTCGCGAAACGGAGCGTTCACCTTGGTCGCTGCGTCGCTTGGAACCAGTCGAGTGCTCATGTCGACGGGACTCACCACGGCCTTGCACTCATCCATGGCGAAGCGCTTGAGAATGTCATCCACATAGCGCCGCTGGCACATCGTCACACTGCCGTCTGGGCCGTCCACCAACTCGATCCCAAGAACGAACGCGCACTTGCCGCTGTCGGTCATCTCGAAGCGAGTCTTGAGGTCGGTCTTCGTGCGTGAGATCAGTTCGGGTGAACTTCCGGTAATCAGCACGTCATCCACGTAGACCAGCACGAGCACGCAGTGACCGTCAACGATCTTGACGTAGAGGCACGGGTCGAAGCGCCGATACTTGAAAGCCGATAGATGATGGAAGATATGGATCTTGGACACCGAAGCTTGGACGAAGCGTATTGAGAGTTACCGGTTTGGTATCGGTTATTGACCGTGAACCGGTTAGCCCGAACCGGTCCAATCCGAACCCACGCCGATTACGCCACCGCGGATTACGCCACCGCGGATTACGCCACTGTCGATTACGCCACCTGTGGGTACAAGATTGTAGGTACAAGATTGTAGGTACAAGATGGGCATCGACGTGGCGCTCTCTGATTGGCTGAAGTAACTCAGTATCCAGTAAAGAATCAAGTAGGGTGTATCCAGTAGGTCTAGAGATAGCAAGAAGGCTTTCGAGCTAAAGACCTCAATCAATCACTTTCGAATCTTCCTTCTCCCCCTCAAGTGGTCTTCGCTCCGGTCTCACCCAGCGTGCTCACTCCTCCGCTTCGTCCAAGCTTCGTTTCTCCAACTACACCTTCCATCAGGTTATGAGCCCAAGCACCATGACCTCTGCGCAAGACACCTCGGCCAAGGTCTCCATCGACAAGTTCAACGGAGACAACTACGCGACGTGGAACCGCTACATGCGTGGCGTGTTCCTGACCAAGTCGACGTGGCATGTCGTGAACCGCGAGACGACGCCAAGCTACACGGACTCGCGGGCCAAGGACGACTACGTCAATGATGGAACGTGTAGTTGGAGAGACGAAGCTTGGACGAAGCAGAGGAGTGAGCACGCTGGGTGAGACCGGAGCGAAGACCACTTGAGGGGGAGAAGGAAGATTCGAAAGGGATTGATTGAGGTCTTTAGCTCGAAAGCCTTCTTGCTATCTCTAGACCTACTGGATACACCCTACTTGATTCTTTACTGGATACTGAGTTACTTCAGCCAATCAGAGAGCGCCACGTCGATGCCCATCTTGTACCTACAATCTTGTACCCACAGGTGGCGTAATCGACAGTGGCGTAATCCGCGGTGGCGTAATCGGCGTGGGTTCGGATTGGACCGGTTCGGGCTAACCGGTTCACGGTCAATAACCGATACCAAACCGGTAACTCTCAATACTCTCAATACGCTCCCTCAATGCGAAGTCCCATGAATGCCGAGAGCCACCGTGAGGTCCGTGTGGCGTGGTCCCGCGAGCGCCTTCGTCATGATGTCCGCCAGCATCACGGAAGTCTCGCAATACTGGAGCTTCACTTCACCGCGCTTCACTTCGTCGCGGATGTGGTGGTACTTGATGTCGATGTGCTTGGCGCGACCGTGGTTCACCGGGTTCTTCGTCATCTTGATGCACGACTGGTTGTCTTCGCGGATCATGAGCTCGGGTCCCGTCTCGTTGGCAGCTGCCAGGATCTCGCACAGCAGGCGATGAATCCACTTGCCCTCTTGGATCGCCAGACTGAGCGCAATATACTCCGCTTCGCTCGTAGATAGCGACACGCTTGACTGCTTCTTGCTGCCCCAGCTCACAGGCGCACTCATCAGCATGAACGTGTAGCCTGAAGTCGACTTGCGGTCCGCGAGGTCGCCAGCCCAGTCCGCGTCGGAGTACCTGCGAAAGTCGATGTTGTCACCCGGCTTGAAGCAGATCCCATGCGTCTTGGTGCCTTGCAGGTAGCGAAAGATACGCTTGACTGCCACCCAGTGTTCCTCTTGAGGATTCTCCATGAAACGCGACACATAGCCCACAGCGTACGCGATGTCCGGGCGCGTGGCAGTCATCAGGTGCATCAGGGCACCCACAGCTTCGCGAAACGGAGCGTTCACCTTGGTCGCTGCGTCGCTTGGAACCAGTCGAGTGCTCATGTCGACGGGACTCACCACGGCCTTGCACTTATCCATGGCGAAGCGCTTGAGAATGTCATCCACATAAGCGCCGCTGGCACATCGTCACAACTGCCGTCTGGGCCGCGTCCACCAACTCGATCCCAAGAACGAACGCGCACTTGCCGCTGGTCGGTCATCTCGAAGCGAGTCTTGAGGTCGGTCTTCGTGTGCGTGAGATCACTCGGGTGAACTCCCGGTGATCAGCACATCGTCCACATACACCAGCACGAGTACGCAGTGACCGTCCACCACCTTGATGTTAGAGGCACGGGTCGAAGGCCGACACTTGGAAGCCGATAGAGCACACGAATTCGTCGAAGGTCTCGTTCCACACGCGCGAAGCTTGCTTGAAGACCGTAGATCGCCTTCACCAATTCCAGGCAGTCGAAGTCATCGTCGAGATCAACACCTTCGGGGACCGCGCAGAACACCTGCTCCTTCATTATCCCGTACAGGAACGCTGTCACCCACGTCGAGTTTGGTCGGAGAGGCCAGCCGAGTACTTGGCAATCGCGATGACCATGCGCAGCGTCACGTACTTGACCACGGGCGAAAACGTCTCGGTGTAGTCGATGCCGTACTTCTGCTTGAACCCCTTTGCCACGAGGCGCGCCTTTGTACTTTTCGATCGATCCGTCCGCTTTGCGCTGATCTTGAAACACCCACTTGCGTACCGATTCGCGCTGTCGTTGGGCAACTTTGCAGCACGAAACACACCACGAAGTCGCATCGACTTGAGCTCAGCGTGAATTGCCTTGCTTGCCAGTGCACTTGGTCCGGGCCGTTCACCGCTTCTTGGAATGTCGATGGTTCCGACAGGTCCACAGTCGCTTCAACAGCATTGGCACTTGCACGCCAAAACACAGGGGGAGTCGATTCTTCATCTTGGTCACCAGATTTTTCTTCTTCGTCGGCGTCCACTCGGTGCGAAGAGGAAGAGGAATCCGGCGCACTTGCTTCTTCCAGTCCAGGCCGATGGCGTACAGTGTGCGGTCTTCTGGTAGCTTCATCTTCGTCACTTGGGCGACTCTTGCGCTTCCCCGTCTGCTTGTACTCCGTCTGGCGAGGTCCGTCATCGTCGATATCGAGCGAGTCGACGTCCAGGTCATCGACATCTTCATCGGAAATCCGCGGTGAAAGTCCAAAGGCCGACTCATCGAAGTTGACATCGCGACTGATCACCACCTGCCCCGCCTCGATGTCATAAAGTCGATATTATTGAGGGTTGCTGGTCTTGGGTACTGTGTACCAGTTGTACCCATTAACCGGTTAACCCGAACCGGTCCAATACGATCCCGCGATGATTACGGTACGTTGTTTACGCCACCGATGATTAGACGAGTAGGATGATTGGACGAGTACAGAGTGTTGGTGATTGGATGCACCAAATGATTGGATGCAGACTAGGTAGTGAAGATAGTGTAAGCTCCGATCAATCATCACTTTCGAATCTTCATTCTACCCCTCAAGTGTCTTCGCTCCGGTCCCACCGTCTGCGACGTCCCTCCCTCCGCCTCATACAAGCTTCGTGTCCAAGATCCATACCTTCCATCAGGTTATGAGCCCAAGCACCATTGTC